>JAODAL010017093.1:0-78762 GCA_025379985.1 Phyllomedusa bahiana
TATAGTTCACTCGGCTGATTTAGACGCTGATTTAGACGTCAAAACTTCATCTGAAAAGCGCCTCCATACAGCTCTTTTCAGGTGCGGTTTTGACAAGGATTTGATCAGGTTTTTTCCTTGTGGTTCCCGACTAGGCTTTGATCAGGTTTTCGATGAGGTTTGCTTTCTGAAACAAAAACCGCGCCGAGGCTTTGGAGCTCTCCATTGATTCCTATGGAGATTTTCAGCGTTGAAATTGCTTCAGGAATCGACATGGCCCTTTTTTCAGCGCCCAAACCAGAGTCCAAAAAAGCGCCTAAACGCGCTTAAAAAACCTCATCATGTGTGAACTACAACTCTGTTTTGCATAGGAATCAATAAAAATAAACTTGGGGTGTTTTGGAGGCCTTTCTGATGCTCTTTTGGGCAAGGAAACATTCAAAAACAGCATCAAAATCAGCCGTGTGAACATACCCTTCGTTCTTAATTTTCCCATTCTGTAGTTATAGATGTAATAAACATTTTTTATATTTACATATAACGGCAGGGGAAAAATCAAAACAATGGTTAGATAAGTTGTTTTTCTCTCCTTTTAACCAAAATATTAATTCAGACTGTCTGCTTTTCCAACAAAAGTATTTTGATTAAAAGTAACCAGTTATAGATGTTTGTTTATTAAAAGTAACCAGTTATCATGAATTAATGATGATGTATTAAATATTGTCACGCCTTAAAAACCCTTACACATAGTAATAAACTGGGAGATTGTTTTTGACATTACTTGATGTCAGTTTCTCATTTTTCACCAAGCTGTGCTCATATGTCCATTCTTGTATTAATTTGGAAGGCACAGAACAAGGAGTGCTTTTGCAGACTTACATCGACAACAGCACTAGGAAGGGGGGGTGTTGTAGGTTTGTTTTAAACCCCTTTAAGCCCTATGTTTTCTGGCATTCAGATTTTGATGTATGCCATATCTGCATGAAAATTTTAAACCCTTTACATGTCTTGCTGTTTTTTAGTATCCAGAGAAAAGTGTGTGGCATTTAGTTGGTGGGGAGAGCAGAATTATTACAGTGTACACAAGAAATTGGAGTAATCTATAGTGTATATCTGCAACCGCTTATTTGTATTTTATTTTGTAGCATACAGACAATAAATCTCTGTCAATTCTTAATCCAGCAGACATAATAAAGGTTGTTGCTTAAAATGCCAATCTTAATATTTTTTTCCCCTATTGTGCCCATAAACGTGTAGAGCAGATTACAATTGTTATTATCCGCACTACACCATTTCTTTTCTGCATTGCAATAGCTCTGTGGGGTGCTGATTCTCACAGAGATTATCAGCGCTGAAGGTATGGAGTCTTAAATGTGATACTCAATGGGAAAAAAAGTATAGGTATGAGCTCTCCTCCAGAAGAAAGCCAATGTGCGACTCATAAACAATTCCTGAAATATGACTAAGGGCACTCGCCAAACAAGACACCGCTCTGTAGATGCTCATATCCTTAGACGCGTTGAAAGGTGTTTTTTGGGGGGGTTTTTATGGCTCGGATGCTGACTTACAGGTTAGCTACATTTAGGCAACGCTGGGGAGACAACTGACTTCCACCCACAGGAAAGTTAATTTGTATGTTGGATTATATTATTAAAAGGTCGTTCCAACAGCTTTTCAGTGTTTTAGTTCAGCTCAGGCTATCTGAGCTGATCGCGTTACAGAATGAAGAGAGCGCTTTCCTACCCATCCACTGCTATGGGAATATGGGAATTACAAATATAACCGTGCAAGTATTTTCTATAGGTTTGGGAATTCTGCCAGCAAATGGTCAAGTCTGATATTACAATATACATATTGTATAATGTATAAACTTCTCACTAAAAGTTAGGGATATTTGGCTTTTGGATGAAATTTCAGGATGAACATTAAAGGGGGACATGTATGAACTGGGCTGTGCCAAAAGTCTGGCGTATTTTCAGACCAACATCAGGCGCAGCCCCGTTCGCATTAGCGCGAAGCCTCCCATACACCATTATCAGACGCATTACAGAGCGCAAGCAGCACTTTGTGAAGCAACTGATGTCGGGGGGTGTGCGGGAGGCGCGTTGCACTAGAACCGTACAAAGCTATGGATTTATAGCTTCGCTACGGCAATTCTAGACGCATTATTGCTGGAACAGGTAAACCACTTTCAAAATGGTTTATCTGAGCCAGAAATGTCGTCCTAGCGCTAGAATTCACCTGATTTATGACCCACTATAGAGCGGCTTCATAAATCGGGCACATTCTATGCTTTTATTATGCGCATGAAATTTGGCGTTTAGACACTAAATTTCATACATGCAGCCTCAAGTTTCAAGAATTAACCCTTTAAGCCCCAGGCCTGAAACATTAATGACCAGAACATTTTTTAGTTTTTGCCTTCTTGCGTTTTAACAGTTGTAACTTTTTTATTTTTTTCAATGACCGTTGTATGAGCTGTTTTTTTATTGCGATTTTTTTAAAAAAAAAATTTTAATTTTTTTTTTTTTTTTAGCTTCACATTTCACACTTAAAACTTGTTATATTAATTCTACAGGTTTTAGGTCATTTGGGTACCTAATATTGTGGGGTTTTCTTTTGTTGTGGTGTGTGTGATATATGGACAACATTTTGTATTAAATTTTATTTTTTTTTTCATTTTTTTTACACTTTTTATGGTTTTTTTTTTTTTTTTTTTTTTTTTTTTCTTTATAAAATTTCCAATGAAGCGGAGAACGGTTTTTAAATTTTTTTTTTTTTCACACTTAATAATTGTTACATTTTCTTACATGATAATTTCTATTTAATAATCTGTGTAGTCTTTAAGGAGTGATCTAGGCACACACATTTGTTTGATCCCTAGTTTGTTAACAGAACCCCTTACTTATAGGATTTACTTTTTGTTTTTAAAACCCCGGGCTATATCGGGTCACCGGGTGTTCTGATCACCCGACAGAGCAGGGGAAACCCTTTGATTTCGATGCGGTGACGATCAAAGGGTTAAAGCACCGGGGTGCGGGAGTTCCCCCGCTTCCCAGTGCTTGCAGGGGATGCTCTGGGATCAGGGCTGTGTAGTACAGCCCCGATCCCAGCGCTGCTGCGCGCCCGGGAGCCGCAAACCCCGATGTCTGCAGCAATGCCAAAAGACATCGCTGTAGACGAATGACCAGCACCAGCCGTCAAGTCAGTGAGTGGTCGTTAAGGGGTTAAATGATCCCATCTCTTAACTTTAGAATGCACATATCAACTATTCAATGTTTCAGTACTTTTTGCACAACTTGCTGATCTATAACAAGGAGCTTAATGGCAAAATTCACAGCAGGCATTTGATCTCTGAATCGCCCAATAAATTTAGAGGATCAGTCTGAATTAGGATTTAAACAATCCTCCTCATCATGCTATTCACATGTTGACATCAGGAGACCAAGACAACACCTTACAAGTAATCAACAGTGCCTCACTATTGCCAAGCTGCAGGATGCTCTCAGACAGAAGTGGCCACTGAGCTTAGAGTGTCACAGAGTGTCATCAGCAGGTTGTAACCGATACAGAGAGACTGGAAGAGTCACAGAAAGGCAGAGTAGTGAATGTTCTTTGGCTACATCACACACCGATGACCGCGTAAACAATTATTATTTTTATTATTTATTTTAGAGCGCTATTGATTCCAGGGTGCTGTACATTCAGGGGGTTACAAACATAACATACGTCCAACATTTACAATAGTGACAATCTGTGACTAACAACAGGTACAGAGGGAAAGAGGGCCCTGCCCGCGAAGGCCTACAATCTACAAGGAAGGGGGAAAGAGACTGAAGGTGAGGGGCAGACATGTTTGTGGGGTGTAGTGACAGCGGGGGTTTTCTAGGTTGTAGGCAAGCCTGAAGAAGAACAATGCCCTGTGGAACCGGATAATGAATGCCACACAACTCCAGGCACGTTTAAGGGAAGTGAGAGGCAACCAAGTGTCATATCAGACCATTCGTAAACATTTAAATCAACGTTGTCTGCGTGTTGGACGACCTGACCACACCACGAGGCTCATTCATTATCATCATGCATTGTTCAGGGAGCATCTACACTGGATGAAGGAGCAGTGGTTCTCAGTGCTGTTCAGTGATGAAAGTCGATTCACTCTGAGCAGATATGATGGCCGCCAACGATGTTGGAGACATCAAGGACAACACTGTACATCAGCCACAGACGAGCCTTTGGTGGTGGCGTTGTTACGGTGTGGGAAGGTTTGTCTAGTCGTTACAGAACTGCCCTACACTTGAGTCACTGTGTAGAAGCTCATACCTACAGTGGTGGCCAAAAGTATTGGCACCCCTGCAATTCTGTCAGATAATACTCAGTTTCTTCCTGAAAATGATTGCAATCACAAATTCTCTGGTATTATTCTCTTCATTTAATTTGTCTTCAATGGAAAACCACAAAAAGAATTGTCATAAAGCCAAATTGGATATAATTCCACACCAAACATTAAAAAAGGGGGTGGACAAAAGTATTGGCACGGTTTGAAAAATCATGTGATGCTTCTCTAATTTGTGTAATTAACAGCACCTGTAATTTACCTGTGGCACCTAACAGGTGTTGGCAATAACTAAATCACACTTGCAGCCAGTTGACATGGATTAAAGTTGACTCAACCTCTGTCCTGTGTCCTTGTGTGGACCACATTGAGCATGGAGAAAAGAAAGAAGACAAAAGAACTGTCTGAGGACTTGAGAATCCAAATTTTGAGGAAGCATGAGCAATCTCAAGGCTACAAATCCATCTCCAAAGACTGAATGTTCCTGTGTCTACCGTGCGCAGTTTCAAACAAGAAGTTTAACGCCCATGGACACTGCGGCTAACCTCCCTAGATGTAAAGCCCATGGCACTGTGGCTAACCTCCCTAGATGTAAAGCCCATGGCACTGTGGCTAACCTCCTAGATGTAAAGCCCATGGCACTGTGGCTAACCTCCCTAGATGTAAAGCCCATGACACTGTGGGCTAACCTCCCTAGATGTTTAAAACCCATGGCACTTGGTTTTTGAAACCTGGCATTTTAACCTCCCTAGATGTGGACGGAAAAGAAAAATTGAAGAGAGATTTCAACGCAAGATTGTGCGGATGGTGGATAAAGAACCTCGACTAACATCCAAACAAGTTCAAGCTGCCCCGCAGTCCGAGGGTACAACAGCGTCTGAATGAAAAGGGACTGTATGGTAGGATACCAGGAAGACCCCACTTCTTACCCCGAGACATAAAAAAGCCAGGCTGGAGTTTTCCCAAACTTACCTGAGAAAGCCTAAAATATTTTGGAAGAATGTTCTCTGGTAGATGAGACAAAGTAGAGCTTTATGGGAAAAAGGGATCAACATAGAGTTTACAGGAAAAAAAAAGAGGCATTCAAAGAAAAAGAACACGGCCTACAGTCAAACATGGCGGGGTTCCCCGATGTTTTGGGTTGCTTTGCTGCCTCTGGCACTGGACTGCTTAACCCTGTGCATGGCATTATGAAGTCTGAAGAACTACCAACAAATTTTGCAGCATAATGTAGGGCCCAGTGTGAGAAAGCTGGGTCTCCCTCAGAGGTCATGGGTCTTCCAGCAGGACAATGACCAAAACACACTTCAAAAAGCACTAGAAAATGGTTTGAGAGAAAGCACTGGGAGACTTCTAAAGTGGTCAGCAATGAGTCCAGACCTGAATCCCATAGAACACCTGTGGAGAGATCTCAAAATGGCAGATTGGAGAAGGCACCCTTCAAATCTCAGGGACCTGGAGCAGTTTGCCAAAGAATAATGGTCTAAAATTCCAGCAGAGCATTGTAAGAAACTCATTGATGGTTACCGGAAGCTGCTGTTCGCAGTTATTTTGGCTAAAGGTTGTGCTACCAAGTATTAGGCTGAGGGTGCCAAGACTTTTGTCCAGCCCATTTTTGAAGCTTTGGGTGAAATGATCAATGATTTGATTTTTGTTTCATTCTGTTTTGTGTTTTTTCATTGCAAGCAAAATAAATGAATATACTAATACCAAAGAATTAGTGATTGCAATAATTTTCCAGAAGAAATTATCTGACAGAATTGCAGGGGTGTCATTACTTTTGGCCACCACTGTATGTACCCTTTAACCTCAGTGATGTGAGGGGCGCCCTTCAAGAAGAGAGGGATACCATGCCTCATCTATCAATAACTTGAACTGTGAACAGCAGGAGATGTATTTGTCAAGCTGTAATTGATGCTTAAAGCCACATAACACGGTATTGAGACAATTGACATTCTTTGATGGTGTATACCCTCCACTGTTGTTGGCTTTTGTTTCAGTAAATCGTTTGAGATGGGAAAAAAAATCAGGATGCATTATCATTGTAGTGTGAAATTTTAACGTTTTCCATAGATTTCACCCAAAAGCCAAATATCCCTAACCTTCTGTGAGTTGTGTGTGTATATCTTTATGTATGTATGTGTGTGTGTGTGTATAATATATATATATATTATTATATATATATAATATATATATATATATATATGTGTGTGTAAATGTATGTATATACGATTTTTGTTCATATGGATTTTTATTTCGTGTTAATTTGTCGCTAAGCAAACTATCACAGGTACAGACCCCTTTACATTATCAACAGTTAAATATAAGAAGCAATAAACCACTGCTCTACGTAACAATCATGGAACTGATTAACTTAAATGTGATAACCATTACTGTGCCATGAATTTTTTTTACAACTCTTTTGTTTTGTAGTCTGAGGATCTGAAGTGCAGAAAAGAGCCACATATCCGTGCACTACGGTAAGATGATATATTAGAATTCCATCACCTTTATCATCTCAAGAGTTATGACTACAGACATTTATGGCATGTATATTCTTTAGTCATTCCTACCAAGGGGACAGCACGGGGCCTGACTCCCAGTCGGCAATCCAAAGTGCCCTGTGGTAGCCACCTATGGGAAGAGATGAAGTGTAGAACAAGTCTTGCGTGTGCCATATGCTTTCCATCGTAGATAATAGGAATAGCTGAGCATGCTTGCCCGCAATGCTGTCTCCTCCTATGTGTTATCCCTGATGACCATGTCCTATATCTGAGAGTTCCAGAGGTAGCATATCCTCTTTATATGCTGCGAATTTTTATTGTCCAAATACACCTTTGATTCTTCTTCATCCTCATTGCTTTTGGCACATCATCCCCCGCCTATCTTTACTTTGGTCTCCTTCTTGTTTCAGGGATGTCCTGTTTGTAGATTTTCGGCAATGGCTTTCAGAAGTGACAAGTGTGGAGCTGGAGACAACAGTAGATCTATCATGTGCTCAGTACAATTACACAGGTAAGTGGTGGACACATACTGCTGAGGATGCAATGCATGTATTGTTAGTCTACATAGGATTATAACTAGTAGAAAGCATATGTGGAAAGTCATTGACCCTCTGTGGAATTGATTTTTATGTATGTTCTGTATAAAACCTTTCACTATATGCTCTTTGTCAAACCACATAGATACGCTACTGTGCCATGATGATGAACTGGAAGGGAGAAGATTTGCTTTTATCTTGTACCTGGTTCCTGAGTGGTCTGAAGCAGATGGGGGAACTCTTGACCTATACAATACTGACGGTACAGCCAGACCCTTTATAAACTCTGTTAGTGATTTCACGATACGTTCCTCTGGCAGAGCGTTCCGCAGTCTCGCTGCTCTTAGGGTATGTCCACACGGCGTACGTTACGCAATATGCCGGGTGTTTTGGGAGTCGCGCATGGGGGGCCCCATTGATATGAATACCCGTGGCGCGTAATCGCCGCAAGTAATTGACATGTCATTTATCTCCCTGCGCGTACAATACGATCGTAATGTGGGGGAGGGAACCAGGCGTAATCCATAGTTCTCTGTGAGAGCTATTACCGTAATCGCGGCACGCATCTCGCCGCATATTAAGTGCAATATGCGGCAAAATGCGCGCCAAATAAGCTGTGTGAACATACCCTTACAGTAAAGAATGCCTTTCATTGTTTTTGTAGAAAAGTTCTTTCCTTTTGGCGTAGAGGATGCCCCCTTTTTCTTGATACAGTCCTGGGTATAAATAGATCTTGGGAGAGATCTCTATATTGGCCCTTAATATATTTAAACATATTTATTATGTCCCCCTGAAGCTGTCTTTTCTCTAAACTAAATAGCCCTAACCTTGCTAATCTTTCTGGGTATTGTAGTCTACCCAACCCTTTTATTATTTTTGTTGCCCACCTTTGTACCTGTTCAAGCTCTACAATGTCTTTCCTGTGCACTGGTGCCCAAAACTGTACACAATATTCCATGTGTGGTCTGACCAGTGACTTGTATAATGGTAGAATTATGTTCTCATATTGTGAATCTTTGCCATTTTTTATGCATACCATAATTCTACTTGCCTTGGCAGCTTCTGCCTGACACTGGCTGCTACAAATAAGTTTACTGTCCACCAGGATTCCCAAGTCCTTCTCCATCTCACTTTTACCCAGCGTTTTTCCATTTAACATGTAATGGATTTTTCCTCCCCATGTGCATAACCTTTTATTTATATGTGTTAAACCTCATCTGCCACTTCTCTGCCCAGCCCTCCAACCTATCCAGATCCCTTTGTAATAACACATTATCCTCTATTGTGTGGATTCCTTTACAGAGCTTAGTACCATCTGCGGAGATTGATATCGTACTGTGCGATCCATTTGTAATGTCGTTAATGAATGTATTAAAGAGAATAGGGCTCAATATTGACCCCTGTGGTACCCCACTAGTAAAAGGGATCCAGTCTGAGTTTGTACCATTAATCCCCACCCTTTGTTTTCGATCACTGAGCCAGTTGCTTACCCACTTGCAAGCATTTTCCCCCAGTCCAAGCATTCTCATTTTACTTACCAATGTTCTATTTTGCACAGTATCAAATGCTTTAGAAAAATCTAGATATATAACATCCAGTGTCTCACCCCGATCTAATCCAGAGCTGACCTCCTCATAGAAGCTGATAAGATTAGTTTGACAGGCCTGATCCCTCATAAACCCATGCTGGAACGGCGTTATACATTTATTTTCAGTGAGATACTCCGTTATAGAATCACTTAGAAAACCTTTCAACATTTTACCTGCAACGAAGGTTAAACTTTCCAGCCTATCGTCAAACCTCTGAAAAGAGTGTTGAGTTCTTCATTCCTGACTGATGTGCACTTGACTCCTTTTTCATGTTCTTTTCCAGACAGGACACAACCTGGATCTATTGTAAAGTCTCTTCTTCCACGTTGGAATACATTGGTTTTCTTTGAGGTCTCTCCGGTCTCTTTCCATCAGGTAGGAAATCCACACCAAATGTCACAACAGGAAGATATTCATATTTGACAATTCTGTGATTTACCAATGTTAAAGGAGTGTTCCCATATCAGACATTTAAGGCATGTTAATCGTTCACATTCGTGAGCAAACAGCATCATGAATACCAAGGAATACACCAGGCAGCTCATGGATGAAGTTGTGACAAAGTGTATTGCAGGGTTAGGTTTAAAAGAAATAGCACAAACTCTGAACATCTCACTGAACAGTGTTCAATACCTCATCTGTGAATGGAAGGGGTATGGCACAACTGCTAACCTACCAAGACATGAGCGTCTGCCCAAACTGACAGCTCAGACAAGGAGAGCTCTAATTAGAGAAGCAGCCAAGAGGCCCAGGGTCACTCTGGATGAGCTGCAAATATTCCCACAGCTGAGTTGGTAGAATCTGTCCATAGGACAACTATTAATGTTATGCTCCACAATTATGGCCTTTATGGAAGAGTGGCAAGAAGAAAGCCACTTTTGAAAAGCATAAAAGGCCTGTTTGCAAAAAGCTATTTAAGGGATATGGCAAGCATGTGGAACAAGGTGATCTCGTCAGATAAGACCAAAATTGAACTTTTTGGTCTAAATACTAATCATTATGGGCGACATGTATGATCGGGAGTTGCGCCTGTTTTCCGATCCGAATTCCCTGTCGGACGCAGCGATGCGGTGTTAGACGCAACCTTCACCACTTTCCGATGCGCCTAACATGAAGGGGCGTGCAGTGGGCACGGTGTGTGCGTTCTGGGGTGGGACGCACCACATTCGAATACTCCGAGGCATGCATGATCGCGGGTCGGCAAAGTGAGGCGCATTGCAGCGCTCGACAGCTCCGACAGGCAGACCTAGTTGAAGCTGGTCTTAATGAGCCGGAGGAGGCGAAGTGAAGCAAGAACGTAATGGAATGGGGCAAAATGGGGCAAAATGTAAAACATTCTCTGTAAAAGAGCTAAAACCTTCTATAAACATACATAAATAAAATCACTAACAGCGCATTTGTCGTCGTCACCGGCGCAACATCAGGAATTGTGATATAGAAAATTGCCGGGAAATACAGTAATTCAAATTCTGTAAGCACTTCTCATTTTTCGGCATAAGCCAGCCAATCAGAATAGGAGCGACAGTGACCCATTATAAGCTATGGAGTAGTATTGACCAATCACATGAAAAGGCGGACAGTTCAAAATACAGTAAAAAAGGCAGAAAAGAGCTGATTGGTTGAGCTAGCAGGGGCTTGGCTATCCCGGCCAATCAGACCGCGATCTACTTTGTTCCATTGTAGTCTATGGAGAGATCGGGGCAATAAAATCTCGGCTCAGCTCCGTGCGGCATGGAGTATGATTAAAAAAATAGTTTTTATTAGGTGTAAAACATCTGAAAAAGAGCTAAAACCTTCTATAAACATAAATCAATCAAATCCCTAACAACGCGTTTGTCGCCGAGACCGGCGTTACATCAGTAATTTGGATATTGTAAATTGCCAGTAAATACAGTAATTCAAATTCTGTAAGCGCTTCTCATTGGTCGGCAAAAACCAACCAATCAGAATAGGAGCGACAGTGACCCATTATAACCTATGGAGAAGTATCGACCAATCAAATGAAAAGGAGGGACAGTTCAAAATACAGTAAAAAAGGCAGAAAAGAGCTGATTGGTTGAGACCAGGCGGCAGATATGAATCCAGTGCGTCTATTTTGAGTGTAGCAAGAAGGGTGCGATAGAAGGGCGGCCTAAAAGTTATTACTATCTATGGGAAATAGTCTAGTACTGTGATTGGTTGGGGGGGAAGAGGGGCTCGTCCTGCTTAGCCAATCAGCGGGTGAGCTACTTATAGAGTTCTATGTCGAAAAGAAATGCAGAGCGAGCTCTGTTTGTGATTGGCTAAGTTAAAAGGGGCGCGATTATTTGGGCCAATGGGAGAGCGAGTGACGCTCTTATGGGTTTTCTAATGCAATCTATAATAAAACTGTACATGCCCGAAATCAAATGATAAGACTCACGAAGTTGTACTGATCTCTACATAAAATGAACAATAATATGGGAGGTAACGAAAACGTGCGCTCCGATGCGCCGAGATTCATACATGTCGCCCTATGTGTGAAGGAAAGCCAACACTGCACATCACCCTGAATGCACCATCTCCAGCAGGAAAACGACCCTAAACATACAGCCAAGTACAAGGAATGGTTTAATTCAAAGCATGAAAATGGTCAGTGTTTGAAAATGGCCAGTCGAAAGTCACAGGACTTAAATCCATGAAGAATCTGTTAGGTAAATTGACTTGGAATTGCTGTTACCCACCAATAAATAAACAGCCAACGTTCAATGGAAGGGTTTTAATTCAAAGCAAATTCAGGGTTTTTTTAAAAAAGGCCCAGTCAAAGCCAACAAACCCCATTAAAACCCTGGGGAAGCGGGGAATTGCTGTTCACCAACCAATATGACAGAGCTAGAGCAATTTTTCAAAGAATAATGGGCAAAATTTTTAGCCTTTAGATATACAAAGCTGGTAGAGACATACCCTAAAGGTAGGACCACCTTTAGCTACAATGACAGCTGCAAAGTATTGACTCAGGGGGACTGAATAGATATGCATGACACATTTTATAGGTGTTTTAATTTGGAAAAGCAAGTGTCATTTTCTTTACACGTCACAAACACTACTTTGTGTTGTTCTATCACATATAATATCAATAAAATACATTTATTTGTAGCTGTTATGTTTAAAAATGAGGAACGGTTCAAGATGATGAATACTTTTTTAACCCATTGTTCATTGATTCTGCTGTTTCGGAGATTTATGCGGCTTTGTAGAAACCAGCACAAAGCTTCTGAGGTCTTGTATTTGCAGACATTTTTCAGCTTGTGCTCATAGCTGACAATTTTTAGTTTGAGGGTATGATCTGATTTATTACAATTTGAGACTACACCTTTTTAAGCTTTAGGAACCTAGAAAATTGAGGCAGAAACAATCCACATGGTCCATCTTTAGATTATTTCTTATGTGGTTTAATCCTAGGTATTTATCCCAGGTAGTTTACACTTAGAGTATGTTCACACAGCTTATTTTGGGGCGCATTTCGTCACGTATTGCGAGCGTTCTGTGCTCTAATACGAGCGCTAGCACCCCAATCATTACGGTAATCTACAGTTCTAATAGAGAACTATGGATTACGCCTCCTCTCCCTGGGCGTACGACACGATCGTATTGTACGCGCGGGGAGATAATTGACATGTCATTTAATGCTTGTCTATGGGGCCGGCGCATCGCGGGAGTACGCGCCGGTCAGCGCGACTCCCGAAGATCCGGCGCAATTGTGGAGTGTACTGTACGCCCCGCAATTAAGCCGTGTGACCATACCCTTACTGTTATTTCAACCACATCTGCAGGTCCAAGTGTCTGCTACCCTTGCCGTCAGTTAATATTTCCTGACTTTGGTTTTGATCCTTCCAGCTAATTTCACATTGTGCCCTTTAGTTTTGTGTTTAAAACAAAATAAAAAAAAACTTCTCTTGAATCTTATTTAAACCATTTACATATTTAAAGGTTTTGATAATGTCCCTTCATTTTCCTTCTTTCCTCCAGGTTATACAAATCTGGTCTTTCTTGATAGAATTTGTGATTAAAGTGATTGTGCCACAAGACATTTATCACCTATCATATTCATGTCTGATCACTGGGGGTCCTGCTGCTGAAACCACCAGTGATCGCTAATACGGGGCCCATGACACCCTGTCCTTACTCGTGCTGGTGTAGCGAGGAACTGGCAGCAAAGAAGGGTTTTAATGTAGCAGCAGTCAAATATGTGCAGAGCGCTTGGCTATCTCCATTGTTTTAATAGGCTTTGAATGAAGCAGCAGTGCACATGTTTGACTGCTGCTCCATTTAAACCCTTCCTTGCTGCTCATGTGTAATAAGGATGGTTGAGGAGTCAGGGGCCCCATTTAAGTGATCAACAGGACCCCCTGTGATCAGACATTTGTGGATAGGTGATAAATGTCTTTTTTGGCACAACCCTTTTAAGACTTTCCATCTGGTTAGTTTCTTGTCTTTGTTGAATGCGTGTGATTTCTCAATGTTTTCAGGTTTCAGAAGTGTTATCCGAGGAAAAATGTCGCTTGTCAGTCAGTGGATGGTTTCATGGATCCTCTCTGGAGAGGCCACTTCGGGGTCAAGACCCTACACCTACCCGACACCCCCACCTCCCTTATGATGTAAGCTTGTAAATAACTGCTCAGTAATCTGCTTATGGACTTTTAAATTGCTTGCTAATTTATCCTCCCTGTCAACAGCATGAAATTCTATATGAATGGATAAATCCAACATACCTGTCATTTGAGTATCAATCACAGATTCAAGATGAATTTGAAGACTCCTCAGAAATCCTTTTGAAAGACTTCCTTAAGGTTCGTTCTTTAGTTGATGGAAAAATAATGCTACTTTAAAGAGTTCTCCCATTGAAGATATTTACGGCATCTGCACAGAATATGGTCCCACCTGTAGATACATTATTTGAGGCTGAGGCGGCCTCCTCTTCTTCCTGCTTCTCCTCCATCAAGAAAATTGATAATTGTCTAGAAAGAAATTGTACAGGTGCGTACTGCTATGGCTGCAAGACAGAAAACACAGCCACACTGTGCAGACACCAGGATATACACAAACCTTATAAACATATTATTTTGCATTGTATTACTGCTACATATAGTATATATGGAAATTTGAGGTTCTTAGCATAGACTGGTATCAGACTGTGTTAACTCATCTTCACTCAGCAAGGTGAGTGAATATGTGACTGTGGCACAACCAGCTGCTTTACTACCTCAGTCAGGGTCTTTTTTTTTTACTCTGTATAAGAGGTCATTCTGAACTGCAAAATGGGGATACACCAACTCAGTGCTCAGGTCTTGGGCGACACCACTGACAACCTTAACACTCTTCCAGGCACTCGCTTAGTTAGGATCCCTTAATTGGTCAGTACCAAAGATTCCCCTGGACTTGCAGAGGAAAATCACCCACTTCCCTTGGTACGAGTGTCACAGGGTCACACACATTAGACATATTTTGTGATTTCATACCCACCCTGCTCTGCTTATTTTCCCACATTCCAGAACAGCGGAAATTTTTGACCAACAATAACCTGGTGCATAAATTCTTTGACCACACCCACTTCATGGCTCACTAACCCACAGGGAGTCTCCACAGAGACCACGGCTGTGAGATAGTCCTTAACCCCTTAAGTACCCTGGACGTACTCCGTGACCCCCTCCGCACAGCCGGTGGGTGTTAGCGGCTTATCACCGCTAACACCTGGCTGTTACAGCGCGAACGGGCAGCATCGCCCGCCCGCGCTGTTTAACCCTTCAAATGTCTGAATGAATGAAGATCGGTGCCACGCACAGATTTTCAGGGCGATCGGCATCGCCGCAGCATACCTGCAGCGATCTGACGCCCAGACATGGCAGCGGGGAGCCCTGTGAACGCTCCCATCACTGCCATGTCCTGGTTTGCCCCACTTCCGGCCGCAGACAGGAAGTGGGGAAACCGCCATCTTGGTACAGTCTAATACATTGTCTATGCAATGCTTTGGACTGTATTAACGATCGCGCCACCTAGTGGTTAAGCACCCTAGGTGGACTCAATGTTACAGTAAAAAAAAATAAAAATAAAGAAATAAAGTTTTAAAGTACAAAAAAAGTATTAAAAGTTCAAATCACCCCGCTTATGCCATTTTACAAATAAAATAATAAAAAAAGTTACACATATTTGGTATCGCCATGTCCGAAAAGTCCGATCTATAAAAATATACCATCATTTATCCCGTACGCTGAACACCGTAGAAGAAAAAAAATTCCAAACGCCAAAATTGCATTTTTTGGTCATTTTACGTCACTTAAAAAAATTGAATAAAAGTGATCAAAAAAGTTGCATGCATTCCAAACTGCTAGTGATAAAAGTACACTTCAGCCCGAAAAAAATGAACCCTCACTGACATCTGTAGGTGTTAGTACAAAAAAGTTATTGGCCGCTCAAAATGTCGCCGTGGTGCAAATTTCAAAAATATAAAAAGTTTGGAATTTTTTTACGGTACCAAAACATAACGGAAACCCTACATGTTTGGTATTGCCGGATGCATATCAACCTGTAGAATACAGATAATATTTACCAAAGATTGAACGCTGTAAAAACAAAACACCTGCAAACATGGCAAAAATACGTTTTTTTTCACAATTTGTCCCACTTGGAATTTTTTTGCAGTTTCCCAGTATATTCTATAGTACAGTGAATAACATTAGAAAGTACATCTTGTCCTGCAAAATAAGAGCCATCATATGTCTATGTAGGTGAAAAAATAAAAAAGTTATGGCTCTTGGAAGGCTAAGAAGGGAAAAACGAACGTGTCAACAAAAAAAAAACAAAAAACACTGGGTCCTTAAGGGGTTAATGTCCCCTTGTATGCAGATCAACCCCAAACAGTTGGTCTGGATCTTAGGAGCATTAACCAAACTGGCATGGACTAAAGTCACCAGAGTCCATGAGAGCCATTACAGGACATACCTGCCAGTCACTCGTACTGTACTGTTGAGCGGCATTAGCAGGCCTTGCAAAGTACGAACTATGTCTTCCCAAGTCACAGCCCATGGGCTCTTTAGTAACGGGCAATTAGCAGCCACATGTCCCAGTCCCTGGCAGTGCCAGCAGGTTATCTGGCTGCGGGACCTAGTAACAGAGCCCTATATGGGACTCAGCAGCTGTCTACCTGTGTACTCTGAGAGTGTGCCACCCTCGTTGCCATACAGTCTCACCCCCCCCCCCCCCCCCCACCGTAATGAAAACAGTCTTACCAGCTGATGGTCTTCTCTGGCTCCCTGGGGCGTGCAAGTCCTGCAGGAAGTCCTCAGTGGAGGTAAACTGCTCCACGATTGTAAACCGCTCCACGATGGAAAACGGCTCATCCACACTTTTGGGATCGGTGTAACCTAGACATTGCTGTATTCTCACCTGTAGGACCCGTATGAAATGGTCACACACGACCTGTTCCATGATCTGTGCTGATGTAAGCTCATATGGCTGCAGCCACTTGCTGGTCAGATGGAAGAAGTTGTACATTTGCGAGTGGGTGGGTTTGATCTGCTCATACTCCCAGGAGTAGACTCACTGTGTTTGAATGGCCAAGGTAACTCCTAGCCATGCCAGGATCTCTTCCCAGAGCTTTGTGTAGACTTTTTGGCATCCTAGACCCTTAAGTCGAAGTAAGCCTTCTGGGGTTCTCCTGTCAGAAAGGGGGCCAATACATCCACCTACTGATCTTGGGGTAGCTGCTCCCTCTAAGCAATCCTTTCAAACGTGCCCAGATAGGCTTCAATGTCATCCTCTGCCGTCAAAAAAGTGTCTTGAAATAATAAGCATAGGTGCATGCTGGTGTTGCTGTATCCAATCCAATATCCAGCAATCCAATATCGGCAGCACACTATTAACTAAAAAACTGTCAAAAAGAACATAGGAATTTTTGGAAAACCATTTCTGCTACTTTGAATACATGAAAAATTTGAGGTTCTTAGTGTACATTTTGATTAAAACTGTATAAGCCCACCTGCAAGGCGACCTCAATACAGGTGGGAACCTATGCTATATCATTTTTCTTAGTGCACTGCATGAGCTGCTGGGCTGCCATCTGCTGGCCCTAAGCGCCCTTTGTGCTTCTGCCAAGGCTTGTAACAGCTGTGCTTTTGCATGGACTGTTTCACTGGACTGGTGCTGCTCTTTAGTGGTTTTCTGGTGAACCTGCGCCAGCAGCCGATTGGTTTCACTTTATGCCTTCATAGCTTCCTCGTGCATCCGCCGCTGCTGTGCATTTGTCTCTTGTGCAGTATAGGCTTGCTGGAGGTGGAGGTTTCATTGCACCAGCTTCTTTATTACTTCCTCCATGCTTGCTGGTTCACTAGTCCTCTGTTGCAATGTCTCGGACAAGAGTTCAGTCTATTTAAAAGCATGCCTGCATCTACTCCACCTAATATGAGGGGGTCAGCTCAGTGTTATAGGAAAGTCCAAGGGCAACAGAGACTCCAACGGCCTTTTCAGTTCCAAGCTCCGTTCTCTTCCCTCACTACTGTTTTGTGGTAGCAACCAATATCCTGGGTGTTATCTGGTATAGCCTCTCAGGCCCAAACTCTTTGTCTTGTTGTAGCAGACAACCTTAGGCAAAGGCCACACAAAACATCAGCATTTTGTCCTATGCAGGACCATGTTTTGTTGTCACAGATTTGCGCAAAAACACTATTTCTCGCCAATAATTCAGTGGACACAGCACCATGGGTATAGGCCTTGCCTTCGGAGGGACACTGGGCGGTCAAACGTTAACCCCCGAGGGCTTATATCCCCCTGCTGCACGGGCGTCATTTTCAGCCTAGTGCTGTGGGGGGGGCAGACGCTGCTCGCAAGTTTATTTTTTTTCCTTTGGGAAGGGTTTGAGCACAGGGCTCTACCTGGAGGAAGGTGAAGCAACGCTTTTACCTATGGGGGGGCCCCTCAACCATAGTCGTACCGTACGCTGCCCCCTTGAGGGCGCAGGAAACCATCGTTCTTTAGCTGGTGGTCTGCCTCCCGCCCTCCCCCCGCCCCCACCTGCCGCCTCCGCGCCTTTTTGGATTCCAGTAGCCTCCCTCTGGGTCAGGGTACCGAAGGGGTGATGCCGCAACGCCCGGAATTTTGGTGAGTACCCCCGACCCTCCTTTTTTGGGGTGGTGGGGGGTTTTTTTCCTTTAAGGGGTTTTTTGGGGGCCCGCGGGGAATTTCCCGGGTTTCCCTGGGGCCTCCCAGTGTTCCCCTTTTTCCCCAGGATTGGGGGCGCCCCCGGGGCAGGGTCGTTTCCCCCCCCTTGGCCAGTGCCGGCACTGGCACGAACATGGTAGCCCGCTGCAGACCGCCCGGGGTTGGGGAAAAGGGCCCCGGCGGCGTTTTTTCTGCCCCTGGGGGTCCCAGTGATGGGGGGGATTTTTCCCCCCCCAACGATATACCCTAAGACAGCGGCAGGTTGCCGTGCGGCATGGATTTGGGCAACCATGCACCCCCCGGGCATTCCCAGGGTCCCGGGTTTTTTGGGATCTGCCGCTGGCTGCGGGGGGTGAGTGGGCCACCAGGGGTGCGGGTATCGTTACCACTCCCGCGGCTTCCGGGGGTCGCGACCGGGCCGCGAACCCGCGGGCGTTCAAATTTCCCCCCGGTTTCTGGAGGTTAGGGGGGCCCCCTCCCCCCCCTGGGCCCCCGGGGAGGGCCCCCAAAAAGGGGTCCGGCCCCCCCTGGATGGGCAGGACCTCCAGCAGCCGGCCCTGTGTTGGGGCGGAGCCTAACCTGTTTTTGCGGTGTTCGGGTCCGCTTCTCCTGCTGCTGAGGAAGAACAGCATTTTGGATGGTAATTGCCCCCTTGGGGCCCCATCCATCCCTCCCCCCCGCGTTTTGGGCAGCCATGCCCCTTTTCAGGGCTAAGTGTTTTAAAGCGCCGTCCCCAAAAACGTGGCGACTTGTTTTCGCCGCCCCCCATTGCCAAGGATGTCTTTTTGGGCTAGCCCCTGCATTTTGGGCCCCTTTGCGCCTCTCTACCACCACTGCGGGACCCACCCTCCTGTTGGGGGTGGCCCCAAAAGGGCCAGGTCCCTCGCTCACTAGCAGTGGCCCCCCTGTAAAAAGAAACCCCAGGTTAGGGTTTTGGCATAGGGCACACCCCCGTCCGCTGCCCACTCGCACCCGCCCCCCCCCCCCCCCCCCCCCCCCCCCCCCCCCACCCCCCCCCCCCCCCCCCCCCCCCCCCCCCCTTTCCCCCCCCCAGCCCGACGGGGGTTTTTTAAGAGGAAGTTTTTCGCCCGTTAACCCGGTCTCCCCTTCAGAGGTGGGGGGAGATGAAGCTAGCCCAAAACAAACCCAAAGGGGGGAGTCCTCTGATTCACTCACCAGCAAAAAAATTTGGCAGCACGGGCCAAGCCCCGGGGGCTATACGGATGTAAATCCCGGGCCCCGAATATCCCCTTCTGGAGAGTTGTTGGTTTGGGCCCCCGACCCGGGTTTTGTAAAAAACGTCCGCCCATACCGGGAAAAACCCGGAAAGCCCGGGGCCAACGGGGTTAATCCCCCGCCGCGGGCCGACAGGTTATTCCCCATCCAAGCCCTTTCGGCGAGGCTCCCTTCATGTTAAAGGGGGAGGGGTCTCAGCCTCCCAGGAGTCTCCCTTAAGGGAGAGGCGATGCTTTGGGTTCCCCCAAAATGAAATTGAGAACTTTTGCAAAGTGGAAACTACTTTTTTTACCAAAAACTTTTGTCTCTTCGCCCTTTCCCCAAAAATCAGGGTCATAGTGGCGGGGGTCCCATCAGGGACCCCCCCAGCCCCAGCTAAGTGTCATGGCCATCCCTGTCTTGGAGGGCGGTCTGGGAACGGACAGAAGGGGTCCCCCACGGGGTTTTTGTAATCCCCTTTGGGGGCGGGCCGGGGCAGCCCGCACCTGTCTTCTTCTCCGCAGGGTTTACTTCATGGGCCGGGCCCTAGCAGCTGCAGCAGCGGCTTTTGCTGAAAAACTTCCCCCCGGGGGGTTTGGAAACCCGCTTTCCCCGTTCAGGGTTTTTTTTGCTCCCCAAATTCTTGTTGGGGGTCAACCCTTTTATGGCTAGGGCTTGGCCAATGCAGGGCCCTTCGCCGTTCCTGAGCTAGAATTTTTGGGAGGGGGTTTCAGCCCCAAGGAGTTATTTGGTTGCGCTTCCCTTGCCTGCGTAAACGTTTTTTTGGGGGGGCACAGAGGGTCGTAGTATGCTCCCCCCCAGGGGCCCTCCGTGCAGGGCATGCCGTGACGGTCCCCCGCAGAACGCGCAACGCCTTTTGCCCCCGCTAGCGCTTGGTTGGGAAACCGGGCCCCCACCCAGAATCTTTTTTTTGGGGGGGGGGGCATTTTCCCCCAGTTTCCCGGGGGTGGCAGGTTCAGGCAGCGGTACCTGGTTCCGCTGGGGCCCCACTTCAGGACTCACTTTGTTTGGCTTCCCCCCGCCGTTTCAGCGCCTCCGCGGCTCTGGCTCGGGCGTCGGTTTCCCTCTGGCAATCCGCACTCTCCTCCGGCAAGGAGGGATTATGTCGGCCTCCGAGTCTGAGCGTTCTTTCAGAGATCTTATTCAAATCCCTTTAGGGCTCCCTTGAAGGGCAGCTCACTAGGGCCAATGTCGGTCCTTAAAGTGCTCAACCAGTATGTGCATGAGCCCGGTTGCCACTGGAGTCGCTCTGGTCAGTGGTAGCCTCTCAGGAGCGCAGAGAGTTTTTTTCAGCTGCCAGGGACATCAGGTTGTTTTCGTCCCTACGTCCCAGGTCTATCAGCGGTTCCTGCATGTTCACAGTAGGCTCTCGACATTTCTCTGCTCAGAGCTCTGCTGTTCGGCCTCGCAGCTGCACCTAGGGTCCTCATGTAGCTCTTGCCACCCCTAATGACGATCCTTCACGTCAGGGGGTTGGTCCCACCTCAAATGCGCCTGCCGGGTCAGCGTCAGGATTCCCTGAAGTTGCAGCACGCTTTGGCTGGATGGGTAATTTGCAGCAATCCCGGTCTGATTCCATCATTAGGGATGACTTATTCTCAATCAGGTCCCAGAGGGTTCCCTCCCCTCTGGAAGCTGCTGCACTTAATCGTGACCCTATCTCTGTATCACACCCAGCATATTCTTCAGTGTTGCATGCAAGGGGTTGGCAGCTTGAGGACCGCCTCAGAGGCAGGGTCCTTTGCGCAGCTCCTTGCTCACTCCCTGCAGCGGGCAATCCTGCCTCAGTGACACGGGTCTCCAATGTCCTTGGTCTCAGCAGTGCGCCTGCCACCCCAGGCTCGTTTCGACCTGGGCTGGTGGCCAGCCTTCCGGTATTACATCAAGGGAAGTAATTTCTGTCCCCGCAATGGCTGATCATCACCACAGACGCCAGCTTTTCGGGGTGGGGCCCCGCTCCCAGACGACGCGGGGTCTCTAGTCACTCGGGGACGCCAGTCGTCAGAGCACTGTGCTGGAACCCCAAACTATTTCCTTAAGCGCTCTCGCATTGTGTTCCCCTCTCATCCGGGGCACCCAGTTCGGGTTTGGTCCAACAACACCACGATTGTGGCATGTCTGAATCTTCAAGGGGGTTCCAGAGGCCGAACAGTTCTTTCAGATAACTGCAAGGGTTCTTCGCTGGCAGAGCAGCGGTACCACCCTGGTCGACAACTCCCCTTCCAGGGGTGGAAAACCAACTTGGCCAATCATCTGTCGGAAGTGCTTCACCTTCCTTGCCGTCGACATGGTGACGTCTCGCCTCAATCCCTAGCGCCCGAGTTATATGGCCAGGGCCAGGAATCCCCTGGCGCTGGCGGTGGACTTGCTGGTCCTGCCTTGGGGCAGGTTAGTCTGTCCCGTCTTTTTTTTAACCCTGGGCCCTCTTCCTTGAGAGCTCAAGTGCCTCGAGTCCAAGAGGATACCAGCTGTGCCCTCCACCTTAGGATTAGGGCCGCAGGTCGGGGTACGCGGAACACGGGCCCAATTGGCAAATGGTTCTTGACCATTTCCTTTACGCCCAGGCCTTCTGTCGCAGGGCCCTCTGCTCTAACCCACGGTACCGGGGTTGCAGTTTCACAGCAGGGCTGTTGCAACTGCAACCCTAGATCACCCGGGTCTGTTGCCCAGAAACTTTCACCCTTTGGTATGTCCTACTCCAAGGGTGCCGTTTTTTTCTGCAGCCAGGCCGGGAGCTCGGGCTCACCCTCTCCCACTTGAAAGGGCAGGGTTCGGTTCGCCGAGTCTGTGCAGCGTAAGCTGGCTTCCGCTCACAGGTTAAAGTTTTTTATTGCAGGGGGTCATGCGTTTGGTCCCTCTGGTTCGTAGGCCTATCGAACTGTGGGATGCAATACTTGTTTGGAAAATCAGACAGTCTGCACCTTTCGGGCCTCCACGGGAAGTCTCCCTGTGTTTACTTTTATGGAAGGTGGCCTTCTGGGTGGCCATCACTTCTATCCACCAAGTGTCTGGACGGGCAGCTCTGTATGCAGGCCCCTGCTCTGGGGTCTGCGGAAGAACAAGGATACTCTGTGTCTTGTTCCATTATGTCTCCGTAGGATGGGTTCCTCATTTCATATCCATGAAGACCTATTTCTGCTCTCTTTTTTTTGCCCTCGTCCTCTCATCTTTGAGGACGATTGTTACGTTGGGTAGGCATGGCCAGGGCCGTTCGGTTCTACCTCTCTGTCTTTGATTCTTTAGGTGCATACAGTCCTCTTGGTCATTCGTGACGGTCCATGCAGGGGCTTGGCGTCCTCTAGGCCGCCGTTGCCAGCCGGATCCAGTCCATAGTTACGTAGGTCACGGCTCGCTCCCCACGAGCAGTTGGGGCCGCCTGGTTGGTTCGGCTTCAAAGCTGTCACCTGGGCTTCGGCCCATACTCCGTCTAAGCTCTACCCAACTCATGTCTTGGCCTCGGCTGCCGCAGCTCTCGGCCGTAAGGTACTTCAGGTAGCAGTGGGCTGATGCTTGTCACTGCTGATGAAGCTTTCTAGTCACCCACCCTCTGGGACAGCTATTGGACATCCCAAGGTGCTGTGTCCCCCAATGAATTATTGGCGAGAAAATGGGATTTTTGTACTTACCATAAAATCTTTTTCTCGTTCAATTCATTGGGCGACACAGGTCCCGCCCTCGATTTTTTTTTTGCCAGGGAATTAGGGTTCTCTTTTGTTCCTCCTCTCGCCCACGGCTTTTGTACCAGCTGATCAGCCTGGCATCAGCAGGAGGGATATAGGCCGTCGGGGCGGGTCTAAGACGTTTGATCCACGTAAAGAAAGAAAGTTATTTCGGCACTTCGGTTAAAAGTTCCAAAAACATTTATTAATCACATCCCAAAAATCGTATCAAAAGTTAAAATCTTGACGCCAAGTAATGCACACGCATCTTACGCGTTTCAGGTCCCGCCTTGGACCCTTGCTACGTCTAAGGGTCCAAGGCGGGACCTGAAACGCGTAAGATGCGTGTGCATTACTTGGCGTCAAGATTTTAACTTTTGATACGATTTTTGGGAAGTGATTAATGTTTTTGGAACTTTTAACCGAAGTGCCGGAATAACTTACTTTCTTTACGTGGACATTATACCAGTAGCCGAGTGGTTTCTTCCGTGCACTGGTGTCCAGTGATTCAGGATCCGCAGGTGAGCGCACAGAGCATTCAATTGTACTACTAAGACGTTTGATCCGCCTAGTGTCCGCCTCCAAAGGCAAGGCCTTATACACAAGGTGCTGTGTCCCCCAACGAATTGGACGAGAAAAGGATTTTACTGTAAGTACAAAAATCCCATTTTCTGTGATGTGTTAACAGTCAGGGCCTTAATAAAAAAATAAAAAAAAAAAATATATATATATATATATATATATATTATAAAAGCACTTGCTCTGCTATATACTAAGGGGAGTATTGCCCTTTATACAGATGGCATTTCATGGCACAACTCTTTTCATGTTCTGCTTGTGTTATGAAGCAGGCGATTAAAAACCCCTGAGAGCCCAAGAAAAGTAAGGTTTTAATGATAAAACATTTGCATCTCTTTGATAAAGCATATTTTTTCTACTTTTTACAGAAGTCTAAAAGTGAAAAACATGTAAGTGTATGTGTAATACATATGCATATGCTCTTAATGCTGATGTTTAATTTTCAGGAAGAGAAGTTCAGTGCTGTGTGTGCAGCTCTAGAGACCCACAACATTGATTGGGAGCTGCTAGGCCCACCCAACAAAAGGTGAAGCTTTGGATTATTGGCGTGTATTTCTGTCACTTTTTTGCATTTCCATTTATATTATGTCCTGTGATTTAGGTGTTATAAAAGGGTAAAAGGAGAATTACCTGACCCATTATCTGCCTGTATGGATCTCCTGCGATCTGAGGCCTTGTTTCTTGTGCTCTCCAACCTTACTGGTCTCAAGCTGCATTTCTTAGCTCCAGACAATGAAGATTCTGATGAGGGTGAAGTTCATCTGGAAACAATGCAAGGTCCTTGGCACCAAATGATGGTGTGGAGCATGGTGGATCTGCTGATCAGTCAGAAGGTGAGTAGAGGAGCAATTTACCTTGCTAGGCCTATGTTATAAAACCCTTGTAACAGTTTTACCAGAGCTGTGCAATCTAACAGTGATGTCTGGGTTCAGATCGCACTGGTCCTTTAAAAAAAAAAAAAAAAAAAACAAAATCCTGATGGATCCCGTGATACATCCATAGGGAGCAACAGTGCAAACATATAGTCATTATTGGACTATGTTTGCACGTTTCCTGAATCTAAATGCTTTCTGTGCTGGACAAACCAGTGTGGTTGTGCTAACGTTCGGAGAAACCGAACAAAAGTCAAAAAGTAAAAGTGAAAAAATAAATGTTTTCAGCAGTGCTCACCCTTGTATGTTTCGTGATGCTGTTGATAACTGGCAAATCCTGCACGGAGATCCGCCAGACAATGCTCCAACTACATTCAAATGAGCCTTCACTTGGAACGCCAGGAATCCAACAGTTTATTAGAAAAAAGACATGGCAAACAGAGAGACAAAAAAGTGCTAGTGGTAGACGCTAACGCGTTTACGACCGTGTGAACAAGGACCCGTACGGGTCGGAAATGCGTTAGCGTCTACCACTAGCACTTTTTTGTCTCTCTCTGTTTGCCATGCCATTTTTCTAATAAATATTGGCTTTTAAACTGCTGGATTCCTGGTGTTCCAAGTGAAGGTTCATTTGAATGCAGTAAAAAAGTGACTATATTTGCGCTGTTGTTCCCTGTGGATGTGTCTCGAGATACTCCTAGTGGAGGTTCTGAACTGGACCAAACCACAGTATGAACCTTGCCTAAGAATAATGGTGAAAAGTAGGAAATATCCAGTGTCCTTAAAACCTCCAGAAACTTTATTCAGGTAAAGAAATCCTGTTGTGTTTTTTGGATTCCTTTCCTGAATAAAGTTCTGAAGATTTTCTGGATGCTGGATATCTTCTATTTTTCCTGATCATGTGCGTATGATTCTTTTGCTTTTTCCGTGTATGTTTAGCCAAGACTATTTAGCAGGTAAGCTGGATTCTTCTTTCAAGTCTACGAATAATGATATTCACTAATAGCTAGCAGAAATCTTTAAAAAAAAAAAATAAAATGAAATACAAATTTATATTACAAAAATTGCAGAACAGTAAATGAGCTTTAGCTACATAAAACCAGAAACCTCTTAACATTTTTCCCTGTGAAGACTCTAGCTGGAATGACAAAAAAACAAAACCCGTTGAGGTACGAGACATTTTGACATTAAGTACTAAGTGATTTTTTTTTTTTTTTTTTACTGCCTCAAATTTCATAAACCAGCCAATGATCATAGCCACCACACCACCAGCCATGGGTCGTGTACTGGCTTGCTGGGTGTGTCTGATATGACCGATTACTGATCCAGTATGATTGCAAAATCTATCCTTCATGGTTGATCTAAATACTAATCCGATTTTAATTTAAAACTGCAGAGAGAAGATCAGATCATTAAAACCTTCAAATGTAAGCTAGTTTTTTGGGCAAAGCAGTTAAACAATGAAGATTTAAAGAAAATCTATAATAAATTGTATTATTATTTTAATACCAGATACTGATACATATTCTTCTTAGCTGTTTTTATTTTCTGATTTGTAGATTTTTTTATTTCTGTTCTCTGTATAAGATTATGGGGACAGACATCTTGCCTGGAGGATTTAGAAAGATTCTTTACCGCAGCTACGTGTGCATAGAAGCCTGTAAACCCGAGCAGATCCACTGACTACTATAAGACAGTTTTCTAGGCATGCGCTGTGACCTGGGAAGAGGTCACTGTGCAGGGAGGAGAGCAGGGTGAGATGTGACCATTTCCTATTATAAATGGTGAATCTGTGTTATCTATATACATTGGTGTCACCTTTCAGTGTAATTTTGGCTGTGCAGATAATGCTGAAAAGTTTTCTCTACAGAACAGAAAGTATTAGACTATTATTAGGTCTAGTGGCCAGAAGTTTATTTTTTAGAAATATTGATATTAATATGGGGCATTAAAAGAAAAAAAAACACAATCAAAAATTCTTAAGAAATTAGTTAAATGCTAGGTCATTTTCTGATGAACGATTCCCTTTAACACACTTTCTGACATGCAAAATGAATAAATCAAGTTTAAGTTAAACTGCATTGTATCAAAAATATACAGAAACAATTTTAAGAGTCAAAACTGAATTTGGAATCTTTGGAAGACAAGTTTTCTTTGATTTTCTCAGTTAAATGAAATTGCGGGGTTCCAGTGGTTGCCATGGCAATCAGGAGTCAGAACTCCGGTTTGTCTGTGATGTCATCCTGACAGGCTCTGTCCGGGGGCGGAGTCTGATACTATAATTGACAAGTATAATACATTACAGCATGTCTGTGCTGCAGTGTATTATGCCAACTGAGTTATATCAGTGATCTAATGATCTTACACTATAGAGCATAGTGTAAGAAGTGAAAAAATAAATAAAGTGAAAGTGTTTAAAAAAAAAAAATTCCAGTAAAACACGCACACTTCCCTTTACCCATTACAAATACCAATCGGCCCAAAAAACATCTAAAATAAAAAAAGTGCACATATTTGGTATCGGTGTATGCGTAGTGATCTATCCTATAAATCTGTCATGTTACTTTAACCGTATGGTGAAAGGTGTAACAAAATAAAAAATAAAAAACTGGCAGAATTGCAAGTTTTGCTTATCCCGCTGCACAGAAAATGGAATAAAGAGAGATCCATAAAATCACATAAACACCAAAGTGGTACCAAAGAAAATGTCAGTTTGTCCCACAAATAAAAAGACAGCACACAAATCTGTATATGGGGAAAAATAAAAAAGTTATAGCTATCACAAGAGATCGATACATAAATATTGTTTTAAACAATCAAAACATGTTTTTTTTTTTTTTTTTTTAAAGTGCTACAGTATTAAAAAACAATATAAATTGAGTATTGTCACAATCTCATTATCCAGCAGAGTAAAACTAAGATGACGTGTACTGTACGGTGAGCGCTGTAAAAAATAAAAATCACTACCAGGATTGCTGTATTTTCTTCACCCTGCCTTCCAAAAATGGATTCAAAGGGGATCAAAAAGTCACAAAAATGATAAAAATAAAAAAGTAAACAAACCGGGAAAAACAAGCCCCTACACAGATCTACACACAGAAGAATAAAAACTTTATGGCTCTCAGACTATGGGGATGCAAAAACTTTTCCAAATAAAAATGTTTTTATTGTGTAAAAGACAGGGCTGTGGAGTCGGAGTCGGTGCCTATTTTGCAGGAGTTGGAGTCGTCATAAAAGGGACCGACTCCGACACCCAAAATATTTAATAAGTTGGTCCAGTTAGTTCGATGCAGTGCAAAGAGCAAGAGGAATTGGGTCCAGCCACTGCTACTGCTCCCATATCTTCAGCCTTATCACATGAGGAGTGTAATTGATGACATGGAGCAGGCAAAGCGCTGCCCCAGGGGAAAAGATTCTGCTCCCATGGCAAACAGATTTCAGCAAAATTTTTCGCATGCTTTAAAAGAAGTAGAAGAGTTCAAACATTCATCAAAAGTGACTGTGGCTGAGGCAATTCCTTTATACCCTGACATTGTTAGAGATGTTGCCCGTGGTCACCGCTTTTCCCCCCAACCCAAGTTAGTGTAGAGAGGCCGTTCTCTAGCCTGGACATAATGAGATCAGATGTGAGGTCTTGTATGCAGGATCTAATGGAGGCAATACTATTTCTCAGAAAAAATTCAGAGACTCCACAAATGTTCCTGCAGTGTTTTGCATATTTACAATTTTTTTGTGTTCTAAAGTCGTATCCAATAAATATATTTTACACTAACAAGCACAATGGTAACATTGTTTTGAACTTGTGACTTTCAGGCTCCATATCACACCATCCACTACAGCTTTGAATATGAGGCTACTGTAATTTTACATACAGTCATCTTACATCTTATACATAAATGTGACTTGCAAGTATTTAGCGTCTGCTTAGTTCTGCAGATTCTTTCCTGTAACTGCATTGTTACTGTTTTGCTCCCAAAAATCAAAATGTTAATTTTTATTATTTTGTTAGTATTTGGGAAATCCACCTTTTGGTTTTCAGCACTGCCTGAATCCTTCTGGGCTCTGGATCAGATTCAAGCATATCTTGACCAAAATCTGATCCCAGGTCTCTTCTACACATTCCCGATGTTGGTGCAGACTGGACTTGGATACAAATACAGTTTGTTCTTCAACTCTACTCACAAGTGTTTAAAAGATCAAAACATTGTTACCCTTTTGCTTGTAAGTGTCTGTTCTACGTAAATAGCTTGGTTCTTGTATCATAAGGTGATAGACAGCCTGATGTTACCATTTTACTACAGAAAGGTTATCACTTAAACATGCGCCATGTATGAGGGAGTCAGGAGTCGCAGTCGGGGCTTTGGCTTGCCGACTCCACAGCCCTGTTAAAAGCAGCAAAATGTAAAGAAAATATACAAATTGAGTATCGCTGTAATTGTATTGTCATGCTGAGTAAAGCTAGCATGTCATTTGTACCACATGGTGATCGCTGTAAAAAATTAAAAACTCTACCAAGATTGCTGTGTTTTGCTCATTCTGCTTCCAAAAAACCTTGAGAAAAAGAGATCAAAGCATTATATAAACCCCATAATGGCAGCAATGAAAACATCAACTCACCCCCCCCCCCCCCCCAAAAACAAAAAGCCCTTAACCCGCTCTGTATACATAAACAATAAAAAACTTATGGCTGTCACACAAAGACGACATAAAAACGCAATTTTTTACAAACCCATTTCTATGGTGTAAAAGTAGCAAATCAAAAACTGTATAAAATTTATATCATTGCAATTGTACCGACCCCCATAGTAAAGTTATCCTGTCACTTATACCGCACAGCGAATGCTGTATAAGGGAAACCCCCCAAAAATGGTGGAATTGCAGATTTTTTTTTTCATGACCCTAAGCTAAAAAAAAAAAATTGGGGGGCTTTGCCAATGTAACATGGCACCCACCAAAATCTGCTTTCCAAAAGGCAAATGGCTCTTCCTCCCTTGTACGCCATGCCATATGCCCAAACAGCAGTTTACACCCACATAAGGGTTTTGCCAAAATTTGGGGAAAGAAACATTTAAAATAAAATTTTGGGGTGCTTTTTCTCCATTTTTCCCCTTGTAACAAAAAATTAAACATTTTCATTTTGAAACTGCAAAATTGGGGGAAAAAAATAAATTTCACCCCCCCTGTTGGGGGGTTTTTGGTATATCTCACTCTCGCTGGTATTTTTCCCTTAAAAGGGGTTTTGCCATGAATAAAAATTACGGGGGGAAGTTTAAAAATTTAAATAATAAACCTTTTTCCCATTCATCATTTTTAAAAAATTCTGCACCGTTTTTGTTTTAGTGCCCTTTAGTGACCCATTTTTTTCAGCTATTTCCCAAAGGGGATACGCCCAAATGCTCGGGACATCACCCCCCCCCTTTTTTTCTGGTAGCTACGGAGTGTTTAAAACCCCCGGGGTGCTGTCTTTCCCCAACCCCGCCTTTGGACTAGTTAGTAAAAGCAAACAGTCCCAAATAAAAAAGCCTCAATAAAGGGTCTGTAAATTGTTTAAAGGGGAAAAAAAAAACCCAACGGGTTTGGGGGTTCCCTGCGGGGGTTTTTAAACAGGCCCCAAGTCTGTGAGGAAAAAAGGGTTACCTCTGACAAACAGTTAGTTTGCTTACAATTCTATACATAAACAGATTTTTTTTCTTTTTAGAGAGGGGAAAAGGGCCTGGGATGTAAACCCGCTGAGTCCCCATTATATCAATTCAAACAAATCACACACCCCCCTTTCCCTAAAGCACACAGACTGAAAGCGGGAAGCGGGAGGTATGAAATGAGATTGGGGCCCAAAAACCCCAAAAAGGCCCCCGGGGGGTTTTTTTATTTTTTTCGTTGACACTTCTTTTTTTTCCCTTCTCCCCTTTCCCCCAGGGCCATAATTTTCTTTTTTTTTTCCCCCTACAAAAACAAAATGAGGGTTTTTTTTTGCGGGGAAAAAGGTGAAACTTTTTAAGGGTTGTTTTTTCACTGACAATAGAAAATACTGGGGAAACCGAAAAAAAAAATTCCAAAGTGGGACAAATTGTAAAAAAACATTTTTGTCATTTTTGGCGGGGGTTTTTTTGGGTTTTTATAAACGTTCAACCCTTTCGGAAAAATTTTAAATGTTATTCTTTGGCCCGCCTGTTACTCAGACTGATAAATGAGGCAAATGAGCGTCATGTCTCCCTCCCCTCGATGGTAAAGGCTTTAAATTGGGCCCGAAACCCCCCAAAAGCCGGGTGGGGACCCTGGGTTTGTGCTCATCATATAAAACCAAATATCCCTCCGCAAAGACGGATGTCAAGATCCCGGGGCCAAAGTTTTGGCCATCCGCCCAACTCCGTAAATCCCTCCCGGGGGCATGCTGATCAATCGGGGTTTTATGCCCGGCAAGCACAAACGGCCATAAACCCCTTGCCCCGGGCCCTCAAATAATAACAGCGGGCTCCCCTTTCTAATGAAAGGGACTGGGATACTTTTGTCCCTAACACAACAAAGCCTTTGATTTCGGTAGAGGGGAACAAATTGGGGTTACCCCTACATAAAATTGGGGGTTTTCGGTCCATCTTTATCTCAGGGGGAAAAGCCCCAAAAACCACCACCTTTCCCAAGTTAGAGAAAAATGGCCCAAAATTACGGATTCGCTGCCCCTTTTGCGAAGGGGTTTACCGGGAAAGGGATGCCCCCTATCCCCCCTTTTATTTGCCCATGGTTTAATTGACCTTTACAGCCTAGAAACGAGCAGACTCGAACCCACCTTGGGTTTTCCCCAATGGGAACATTGCATGAAAAGATTATTTTAATTTTCCAGATGTTTGCCTATTGAAATTTGCGGGACGCAGAAAACCTCATCCCCGACTCTAAATTTTGTTAAACATTTGGGGACAATTTTCAGGTTTTGCAGGTCAATGTGACAAATCTCACCTAAGGGCCCTTAAACTCTTTTGCCCTTTTAAGGTTTTTTTTACAGGGGGCCTCCCCGTTGAAAGGGTTTCCACCCTAGTTCCTTTTATTTGGGGGTGAATATATCTAGATCCCCGTGGGAGTTCTTGATTTAAATATCGCCCCAGGCATTTGGTGCTTTCCCCTTTTAAGATTAAAGGAGGGAGTAGCTGCCTCTATTCTTTTTATGGCCAGGTTTAAATTTTAGCCCAAGTTTAAACCCCTTTTTCCCCTAAAATTCGGGTATATCCTTTCCATCCCCCGTTAAAACCTTAACTCCTCTGTTTCCGAGCTTTGTTTTCCATTTTTAATTTCCTTTTAAATGGAAAAAATGGTGGGGCCCCCCTTTCTCTATCCCTTTTCCTTGCAGACCCCGGGGATGGGGGAAAGGGGGCCCTCCCTCCCGGTTTAAAAACGCCCTATTTTTGGGCAGCCCAGCTTTTTTTTTTTGGTCAGAGGGCATACACTAAAAAAAAATGGGGGTCAGGGAGTTTTTTAATCAACCCCTTGGAACCCGGTTTTTGCATCCTTTTATTTTCTTTTTTCCCACACAAATTTAACCCCCCCCCATCGATGCCAATGCCCTCTTATTCTCAGGGCAATGTCTTCTGGGTAAGGAACAAGTAAAAAGATCTTGTACAATAGTACGGGAGTAGTTGCATATACACCTCTCGGGAATAATAAAATCGGGGCAGGGTTTCCCCACTCTAAAATTCACTATAGGGCGGGGGAAGGGGGGAGGGGTGGGGTTTATATACCCATTTTTAATAAAGGATTTGACACTTGGGACGTTTCAGGTTTCTCGCTGGGAATTTACAACATCCCCAACACCCATTTCTTTCTTTATCTCCAGTTTAGGCACCCCCTTTCCCAAAGGCGAAAGTTTCAAAATACTAAAATTACTTTTCGGGAATTTCCCCCTTTCCCCCCCTTGCTGTTTTTCCCCCCCTCCCACCGCGGATTAAATTAAACATGTTTTTATGCGCTTTTTATTGAGGAAGAAGAAAGGGGGACCCATTTCGGGCCCGAAGAAATTTTAACTTGGGAAGGAGACGTGGGGCCCCAAATAAGGGGAATTCCCCAAAAGTGGGGGCAGTGGTTTTTCCCAGCCCCCAAATTTGGGGTTTTCCCCAAAATTTGGAAAGAGGGTAACCCAAAATTGTATATTTTACACCGAGCAAATTTACTACCACAAGGGCTTACATTTAAATTTTTAAACCAGAATTTTCCGGGTGTTTGTCCAAAATGTCTTTTTATGCCGGGGAACCCCTTTTTCCACTTGTTGGGGTTGCCCTAAAATTCGGGGTTTTTTGGAAAAAAATTCCCCGGTTTTTAAAAGATACAATGGGGCTGTCCCGTACCTGATAACCCCAAAACCCCTATTATACCTGGACCCCCGAGGAGTAACCCCTTTCCCCAGGACCCGTATTTGTCTCACATAACTCCTGTTTTAAATTTCCAGGAAAAAATATTTTCCCGGCACTGGCCCGTCCTCCTTTTAACCCCCTTTGGGCAAGACTGGATAAACCTGTGAATCTACTCCCCGTTTTAAAAAAAAAAATTTACCTACATCGAGGATGCCCTGACAAATTTTTTTAAAGGGTCTGGCAAGGGTTTGGGTTGACTCCCCGGTACAGCCTTGGGAATCCCCTAAAAAGACTTAAAAAAAGTGCTTAGTAGAAAACCTACCGTGTAGGTTTGGGTTTGGGAGCCATGGGTTTTTGGGTCTCGCCCCAACCCCCACCCGCGAAGTTAAATTTTACCCTTAGTGTCCTCTGATAGTCCTTCCAAACAAATTTTTTGAATTTAATTGGTGTAAAGAGTCTCCCACAGGATATTTAAAAAGGGTTTCAGCACACCCCTGTTTTTTTTTGTTTAGTTTTATAATTTTTTTATTTTAAGGTTTTATTTTTTATGTCAAAACAAGGGTTTACTAGGGAAATGTGCCATAATTATATGCTGGGAAAAATTTTGACCATTTACACTTTTGAAAAACATTAAAATATGGTCTTTATTATGGTATAGAAAAGCTGTATCTAAACTTTGGACTCTGTTTATCTTATTTTCACCCGGGGTTTTTTGGTTTGTACTGTTTGTTTTTATACCCAAAAGCTTTTTATTCTTACATGTCCTTTCCCCAAAAAAAAACCCTTAATTTTTTTTAAAAAAAAAAATTTAAAGTTTATTTTTATTCAAAAGATTGATAAGCATTGGGAAAAAACCAAAAAATTTTGGATTTCCGTTAAGTTTTGGGGACCGTAAAAAAATTTCCCAAAAAATTTTTTTATTTTTTGAAATTTGCGTCAACCGGGGCCATTTTTTTGCAACCAATAACTTTTTTTTTACTAAAACCCAAAAGGGGCGGGGCAAAGTGTACTTTTTTTTTGCTAGCATTTGGGAATGCATGCCCCAAATTTTTTTAAACACTTTTTTCCCAATTTTAAAGTTATTTTAAAAAAGACCAAAAAACTTCAATTTTTTGGGGTTTTGGAATTTTTTTTTTTTTTTTCCCAAAGGTGTTTTAGGTACGGAAAAAATATTTAAAATTTTTTTAGATCGGACTTTTTTTTTGGGTGGGCGAACCAAAAATGTGTAACTTTTTTTTTATTGTTATTTGCCAAAATAAAGGAAAGAGGGGGGGGGTGAAAAGTTTAAAAACTTTTTTTTTTCCCTTTTTAAAAATTTATTTCCTCTTTTTTTTTAACCTTTTTCATTGAGTCCCCCAGGGTGCTTGCCAGAGGGGAAACAGTGGGTTTAATTTAGTTTTTAAAGCATTGCCTAGACAATGCAATTTTTTGGGGACAAAGATGGCCGTTTCCCCACTTTTTGCCGGTGGCCTTAAGTGGGACAAATGAGGACATGGCAGCGGTGGATGCCTTCACAAGGCTCTCCGCTGCCATGTTCAGGCATCGGATCGCCGCAGCTATGCTGTAGGGATGCCGATCGTTGGGAAAAGCGGTGCGCGGCACCGATCTTCATTCATTTCGACGCCGTGGTGTCAAAGGGGTTCCCCAGCACGGGCGACGCTGCCCGCACCCCCGGTCACAGCTGGGTGTTAGCTGTTATCAGCCGCTAACACCCGGCGTCTGTGCGGGGGTGAAGGGGGGGTCGCGGATCCCCTTAGGGAACCTGGGGTGTACTCATACATCCAGGGTCCTTAAGGGGTTAAGGTGTGTAGTTTTCCAAATTAGGTCTTTTTAGAGGAGTTTATTAAGTTTTAGCACCTTAGGGTGGCTGGAATAGTGCCTGAAATATATCCTAATAAAAATGAGATCCCAAAATACAGTATGTGCTCCTCTTACTCTGAGGCTTGTGGTCGAGTCAAATAGCGCACTAGGGCCACATATGGGATATCTCTAAAAACGGCAGAAACAGGGGAATCAATATTGAATTGCATTTCCACATTATCTACCATGCTCCAGTGAATAATAGATAAAAAATTTAAATCTGCACGAAAAGTGAAATTTTGAAATTTCACCTCTTCAATTTCTGTGAAACACCTAAAGGGTTAACAAACTTTATAAGTACTGTTTTGGAACCCTTGAGGGGTGCAGTTTCTTAGATGGAGCCATTTATGTGGAGGTCTAACGTAAGTGGCCCTCAAAGCCACATCAGAACTGGACTGGTCCGTAAAAAAAAAAAAAATCAAGTGTTACAAATTTTCTTAAAAACTGTTAAACTTTGCTACAAAGTTCAAGAACCCCCTAATGTTCTAAAAAAAAAAAAATAAATTCTTTAAAAAATAATGCCAACATGAAGTAGACTTATAGCAGATGTTCATTATTTACTAATTTGTTGGGTATTACTATCTGTCTTACACGTAGAAATTTTTAATCTTTGAAAATGACAAATTCTTCCAAATTTTCACAATATTTTGATATTTTTCACAAATGAGGATTGTTTCGACAAAAATTCATTGCTAACTTAAACAATAAAGTACAATGCGTCACGAGAGAACAGTCACGAATTCACATGAATAGGTTAAACCATTTAAAAGTTATTCTCTGATAACGTGACACATGTCCGATTTTAAAAAAAGGGCTTGGTAGCAGGGCTGTGGAATCGGTATGCCAAAGCCCCGACTCCGACTCCTCAATTTCCCAAACCTCCGACTCCAGACTCCGACATACATGGCGCATGTTTATGTGATAACTTTACTGTAGTAAAATGGTAACATCAGGCTGCTTATCACCTTATGATACAATAATCAAGCTATTTAGGTAGAACAGACACTGACAAGCAAAAGAGTAACAATGTTTTGAGCACTTGTGGATAGTGTTGAAGAAATAGATGTATTTGTATCCAAGTGAAGTCTGCACAAACATTATGAATGTGTTTAATTGACCTGGCATCAGATTTTGGTCAAGATATGCTTGAATCTGATCCAGAGCCCAGAAGGATTCGGGCAGTATTGAAAGCCAAAGGTGGATTTCCCAAATACTAAGAAAATAATAAAAATTAACACTTTGATTTTTAGGAGCAAAACAGTAACAATGCAGTTACAGGAAAGAATCTGCAGAACTACGCAGATGCTAAATACTTGCAGGTCAAATTTATGAATAAGATAGGTAAGATGACTATACATAAAATTACAGTAGCCTTATGTACAAAGCTGTAGTTGAAGGTGAGATATGGAGCCTGAAAGTCACAAGTTCAAAACATTGTTACCATTTTGCTTGTCAGTGTAAAATATATTTATTGGACATGACTTTAGGACACAAAAAATTGTAAATATGCAAAACACTGCAGGAACATTTGTGGAGTCTCTGAATTTGTTCTGAGAAATAGTATTGTCTCCATCAGATCCTGCATACATGACTCACATCTGATCTCATTATTTCCAGGCTAGCGAACGGCCTCTCTACACTAACTTGGGTTGGGGGCAAAGTGGTGACCACAGGGGCAACATCTCTAACAATGTCAGGGTATAAAGGAATTGCCTCAGCCACAGTCAGTTTTGATGAATGGTTGAACTCTTCTACTTTGAGAACAGGTGAAATCTGAAATCTGCTGAAATCTGTTTGCCCTGGGAGCAGAATCTTTTCCCCTGGGGCAGCACTTTGCCTGCTCCATGCCATCAATTACACTCCTCATGTGATGAGGCTGAAGATATGGGAGCAGTAGCACTGGCTGGACCCAATTCCTCTTGCTCTTTGCACTGCATCGAACTAACTGGTCCAACTTATTATATATTTTGGGAGTCGGTCCATTTTATGACGACTCAGACTCCTGCAAAATAGGCACCGACTCCGACTCCACAGCCCTGCTTGGTAGATACGTTCAAAATAGGCTTACACCTTAAAGGGTTAAAGAGGTTTAGTGTATATAGTGGATCCACAAATTACAATATTTTAAATATACGAAACATATTTGTAACCTGAAACAACATTCAATATAGTGTTTCAGACACTGCATTTTTACTGATAAAACGTGTATTTGTAAAGTGTATGCACTAATTATCTGTCCAGCTGCGCCTTTCTATAGTATAGTACATTACTATATGGTCTGTACTGGCCTTTGCCAGGATGAAATGCTCCTTTGGACACTAGTTAAGGGTGGCTCCATATTTATTATTTTTCTGGTACACTGTCTATCGTACGGGACCTTAAAAAAGCTCCTCTCCCAAATATAGAAGGCAGTATCCAGCAACTGTAGAGTGCGTTTCCACAGCAAAGACAAAATACCGGTCAGATTTTCCGACCGGTATTTTGTCTTTTTTTTGGCACGTAGGTGGGACGGCTTTTGTCCGCGGTTTACGGATTCAAGCCGTCCCGTTTTGCACCCACGTGTTCATGTTCTGCCCGAAAATCAGGCGGAAGAATGAACATGTTTTTAGGAACGCCAGCGGTGCAAAAAAAAAAAAAAACATCTGCCGGAAAATCCATGCAGTGTGGACTGTATGGACTTAATTGACTTAAATCAATGTCAAAGGGTTGAAGGTTGATTTACAGACAGTTCTCAAAACCGAGAACCATCTGTAAAACTGGGGATATGCCCTTGACTGACTTGCTCTAACTGTATTAGTTATCTGCTCATTTTTTTTGTTCCTAATTTGGATTGAAATTTTGTTGCTTCAGTCAAATCAATATTGTAATTTAAGGGGTCACTGGTATATTAATATTTTTTTTCTCGTTTTTATATTGCTTTGTAAAAGGTGACAAAGTTCCTACATGCACTGGTGAACTAAGGCAATGGGAGCATGGACACTATACCATGATACATGACAATGATCCTGATCGCCAGGAGTTTGCTCTCGATCTTTTGTTGTTTTGTGGATGTGAAGGTCAGTATTTCCTAATCTGTAGTTTTGGGGTTGTGGCATCATGGCTGGGGCTGCAAATTGATTTGAAGTGTTTCTTGAGGACGGGAAGGTACAAACAAACTTCTGCATGTTGCAGTATTTGAAACATGCTAGAATATTTTGCCTCGTAGCCTATTATTAGGATCTTTGCTGACCACTTTTAACTTGTGTGGGTAGATTACAATTTATTAATCTCGTAGAAAAAATGTCTAATCTGACAAGTTTTGACACATTTTCTGCTCCAGACTGGAAAACGGAGTATGGAGGATTCACATCTTACATTGCTAAAGAGGAAATGAAGAGGAAAAATATGCGGGAAATTTGGAAAACCTTTTTCGTTAAACCCCTTTTTTTAAATATTTTTCGCTTGGTTTTTAAAAAGTATTACTAATTCCCTTTTGGTTTTATTCCCCAAGCTCCTCAACCAGTCAAAACCAGAAAACCCCAACTGCTTGGGGCCTTTTGGTTTTTAAAACAGGCCCAAAATCCCTTGATATTTGGAAACCCTTTTTTAAAAACCCAAAATAGGATGGTAAAGGAAAACCCAGTCGGCCCCCAAACCACAAAAGGATTTTTTGGGATTTTGCTTTTGTGTACTATGAATGACAAGCTAAGTTTTTTTTTTAACCCTTTTCAACTCTTCAAAGGTTTGTAAACCCCCAAACCTTTTTTTGTTTGATTTTTTTTTTTTTTTTTTTCCTTTTTTTTGGTTTTGGTTTTTTTTTTTGTTTTGAGGGGGTTTTTTTTTTTTCTCCGTTTTTTTTTTTTTTTTATTTTTTTTTTTTTTTGGAATTTTTTTTTTTTTTATTTTTTTTTTTTTTTTTTTTAATTTTTTTTAAAATTGGAATTTTTCTTTTATTTTTTTTTTTTTGATTTTTTTTATCTTTTTTTTTTTTGTTTTTTTTTTTTTTTTTTATATTTTTTTTTTTTGTTTTTTGGTTTTTCGAAGGGGAAACCTTGCCCCCTGCTATTAAAATTTTGGTTAATAGTTTAAAAAAAAAATTTATTTGTGGTTAAACCTTGTATGTCTTTTAAAAACTATAAATTAAACCCCCGGGGAAAAAGGGGAAGGGGGCAATTTAAAAAAAAAAAAAAATTTTTTTGGTAAATGTTTTTCCCCCCAAAACCCCCCAAAAACCCCCCCCCAATTTAGTTAAAAAAAATTCCTTAATACCAAAAACCCCCCAAAAAATTTAAAAAACCCCCTTTAATAATGCAAAATCCCCCAATTTGGAAAACCCTTCGGGCCCGTAACTTTCCCAAAATACCTCCCTGTGTAAATGAATTTTTCCAAATTAAACCCCTTAAAAACCAAACTAAAAAGTTTAACCCCAAAAAAAAGTGCCCCCTTTCCCCCAAAACAAAACCAAAAAAAAACCCCCCAAACAAAAATTAAAAAACAAAAAAAACACCCCAGCCCCCCCCCTTTTTTTAGGTTTTAAGGAATTTCCCACGTTTCCTTTTTTTTTTTTTTTTTTTTTTTTAAAATGTTTCTTTTTAAAAAGGAATAAGTTTTTAGGGGGCCCTTTCCCAAATTCCCAAAAAACCCAAAAAAAATTGCATTCAAAAAACCCCCAAAAAAATTTTTCATGAAATTAAAAAAAAGTTAAATCCAAAAGAAAAAAAAAAAAAATTTGAACAATTCCCCGCCTAACCTTTGCACAGTTTTTAAAAGGGGATTTATCGTTTTAAAATTTAAAAGGTTTGTGTGTTTTTTTTTTGGTTTTTTTCCCTTTTTTCTCACTCTAAAATCCAGGGACGTTTCTTCCCCCCCTCCGGCTGGGGGGGTTTTTTTTAAATTGAAGGGGGATGACATCACCCCCCCCCTTCACTGTTCATGCACGCCCCCGAGTCAGTGTGCTCTCCCCCCCCCCCATCGGATTTCCACAGTCACTGGTTGTTCCTCTCCCTTTTGCAGTCTTTTTTTTTTAAGAGCTGTTTGTTTACATACCTGCTTCAGTCTAGAAAAGTTTTCCCTCCTCTCCCCGCTGGAGGTTTTTTTACATTTGAACCCAAAGTCTTCTTTTAACTAATCCAGACCCAGCACAGACTGTCTCCCTTCTATGTTTACATGCAGGAGCAGGGGCCCAAAATTCCCTGCGGGTTTTCTAAATGTAGAAGCAGCTGCAGGTTACTGTGGAGCTGCGGGACTGGGGCAAAAGTGAAATGTCACCGGCCCCTTATTCTGAGTGAGAGAGGCGGGAAAATCCCACCCCCGGGTGAATAACCAAAGGGGGGCCCCGACAAAATGTAAATTAGTAAGCTGGCACCCAATTAAAATGAAAGGAGGTGGAATCTAAACCGGCACGGGGAACAGTTTTTAAAACAAAAAAAAAAGAAAAGGGGGAAAAGACAGTGAAAAAACAAGAAAGTTTTGCAATGACATCCAATTCCCAAAGTTGCTTGTTTTCACTGCCCCCCTTTATTCTAAAGGACCTTTTAAAATGTAATGATAAAAACCCCATTAAAGGGTAGAAAAAAGGGAACCCATACTACTATAATGTTGACCATGTGGCCAAAAAAGAAATAAATAAAATCATCGTATCCTATAAGAAAACCGTTTAACCAAAAAATCATTATTAAAAAACCCAAAAACTTACTTAAAAGTGAAAAATTTCCCCAACCCCCCAAAGAAAAAGGGGTTGCACCCCCAAACTTTTTAAATTGCATTTTCCCCGACACTTTTCCCAAAGTATTTCATAAAAAAATTGTAAGAATTTCGCCCGCCCCCCCCCCCCAGTGTGGTTTTTTTTTAAAACCCCCTCGCCCAAAAGAAAAAGCCCTTCGGGCCCTGACATGTTTGATTTCCTCAAGCTGCTCTTCATGTACTCTGTAAAATACTTTTTTTGGTTTTTTTTAAAAGGGTTAATGATAAAATTTTCTCAAATTTGGGCTTTAAAATTTCCCCTAATGAAAAAATGTTTTGTGTGCTTCATTGTGGTGCTCAGCCTCTACCCTATCAGAATAAAGGTAAGTTTTACTTACGGAGATTAACATTTCACTGAACCACAAAGGGAACCCCCCCTATCTTGCAGCAGAGCATTTTTAAAAGGGCCCAAAGGGTAACTTGAAACGCCCCTGCGATTCTAGGGCCCCCCATTTCATCTGCCCCCCTTTTACTGAAAGGTTCCGTGCCCCGGGAAGGACAAAATTCAAATGGAAGGTACCTGTTCTTACCCAAATGCTTTCCCAAAAAATTCCTTTATGCCCCCCTTTTTTGCTTTTTTTAGTGTGTTGGGTGCCTGTGCTGTTGTTTTTTCCCTTGTTTTTTGGCTTTTTGCCCATGCTAAGGCAAGCAGGATAGTAGTTTCGCAACTAGGCCTTTCTCCCAAGTTGGTTTAAAAGGTTTTGGGGAAAACAGGGTTACAGGGAGGGCAGGCCCCGCACCCCCCAACAGAAAAGGTTCTAGCCAAACTCTCAGTACAAGAGGATCTTTTGATCTGCCAACAAGCATGAGTAGCAGCCACCGTTTTTGTCCACCATCCAGGCACAGATAGCACCTTTATTCCACACCGGTCTCTACCCAGACCAATGGCAGGTACTAAGCAGAAGGAAATTTGTTGTCATAGCCCCCAAATTAAATGTCCTCCCAATTGGAGCGAGCCCGTCCCCAAATTTTTTGGGTGGGGGTTTTTGTGATCAGGAAACTAGCCAGAACCCAGGCCGGGAAACCCATTTTCCCTTTTAAAGTAAACAAACCCAGTTTCTGTTTGGAATCTGATAATGGTTTGGTTAGAGTATGGGGGCCCTTTTTTTAGGGGCTTCAATTTTTTTTTTTTTGCTGACAAAAAACTCCCCCCCAAAACTGTTATTTTTCCCATTAACTAAGTCATAGACCACATTTAAAAACCTCATTTTGGGTGAGTTTGAAATATTCATGGAGGATGCACTCCTCCGCCTTCCTCAAAGGGGGCTGCCCCACCTACTCTCCTTATAAAGAGCAGCGTAGTCTGATGGCAGATCTACTTTGAAGTATTGCAAGCAAGATTACTTGATGTTAATTCTCCCTTTGGGGGTTTTTTTGGGCCTTTGAGGGACAGGCCCTAACCCAACCCCTGATTTTTTAAATTTTTTCTCATCCCATGGTCAATTGTCAAAAATTTCCCCTTAAAAAATTCCCCCCTCCCCAACCCCCATCCCCTGTGAAAATAAAATAAGTACTAAGTTTTTTTCCCACTGTTCATTCTTGGTGTGTGCCCCAAATAATGTCGTAAAAAATTTCATCTCTCTTTCATCATTTATTTCATTACTGAAAGATTAAAGGGGAGGGAAGCGGCCTGGGTGTAGGCACAGTGGAAAAAGCAGACTTTTTATCTCAAGGGGATTAATCGTAAAAAAAAAATATATATTATTTAACCCCTTAGTGCACCTCAATTTTTCCTTTCACTTTAAACGGTGCAGTCGGGTTGATCCCACCATGACGTACAAAAATTTATGGTGATTGGGGCCGAACTGTGCCCCCCAATTTTTTGGCGGGACCCCTCAGTAACTGCACCCAGGCCCCTCCCGGGTTGGGCTGTTGGGAGGGGAAAAAAAAAACTTTTCCCAAAGGGGAAAAACCCCCTTTGGTTTGCTGTGATCAATAGCGTTTTGCGGCAGCTAAGGGGGTAGACAGAGGGAGTTCCCACCGCGGGCCCCTCCATCAGAACCTCTGAAAAGGGAAAAATTTTTTTTTCTGGGGGTTTGGGTAAAGGGAAACGGGGAGGTCAGGACCATGACCAAAGGTTTTCTATGATGAAATCCAGTAAAGGCTTTTGCCTGGGGGCAGAGCCCTGACAGGAAGATTGACATTTGGGTAAAAATGCCTTTTTGCAATTAAAACCTGCTGCAAATTTAATATCCCTTTAATTTATCCCAAAGGGGGACAAGTGAAAAAAAATAAAGACAAATGATAGAATTGAAATTTTTGTACTGCAGGTGAACTTTGTAAAAAGGGGAGCCCCAAAAAAAATGGTGAAACGCATTTTTAAATTTTCAAAAACAGAAAAAAAAAAAACAGCTCACCCCCTCCCTTTGCTGGTTTCCCGACAGCTGGGGATAATTTTTCCAAAAAAGGATTGACCCGCACGGGTTGAAAAAAATTTTTCTTAAAACACTTTAGAAACCCCAAAATACAAAAAGGTGGACATCACACACGGGCCCATTTCCCAAGGATGACAACAACCATTTCGATTTTAAACGATTTTTAATCATGGTTCAAACATTATACAACGTAACGAGATTTTTAAAAAAACGTCTTCATCCACTTTCACCCTTTTCAATAAACTTTTAACAACAATACACAAATTTGGAACAAAAAAAAAGTAAATCTTCTTTTTAATCAAAAAAAGAGAAAAAAAATACCCATAAAATTTTTTCCCCCTAAAAAATTGAAAATATCAAATTGATCTTTTGTGGAGGCCATTCGGGTGGGGGGTATTTAAACAAAAAACCAAAAGGGCTTCTCTGTTTAACAGTGAAACCGTCCCCAAATTTCCCCACCTCTAACGGGCCCTTTTTAACTTTTTAAATTCCCTAAAAAAATTTAAAAAGTTTGTTACATCCCCCCAGCTAAAACAAAAAAAATGTTTTGACACATTAGAAGGTTTAATAGTTCCGTTTTTTGTTGGGAACCTGTCTCAGAAATTTCAAAGCGGGGATCTTTTAAAAAATTTTTTCCCTGGACCCCGTCTTCTATCTTCCCCACCCCGGGTTTTCCATCTTTAAAGGGACGTAAAGTTTTTATTTATTGCATACATCTTTGTTGTTTTTTCCCCTTAGATGTTCCGTTTGTTGTTATCAAACTGCTTTTTTTTACTGATAAAAACCCCCAGTTTTTTGGGGGTAAACGCGTTGGAAATTTGGAATATTTTTTTGCTTTATTGATCATTTTCCAAAGACGCTCATAAATTTAAAGAAATTAAATTGGGAAAATCAAAACGTATATTGTCTTTGTATTGTTATTTATCACAGCACTTTTTTTTTTTGGGGCCATTTCCATTGTGGTTTTATGTGTTTTTCTTTTTTTTTTTTTAGATGTACCCCGGGGGGGACGGGTTTTGTTTAGGTTCCAGTGTGGGGGCCCCCTTTTTGGGGGGTTTTCCCCCAATTTTTGGGGCAAAACAGGTCTTTGTTTGGGTATTTTTGGGGGTTTTTTTTTTCTTTTTTTGTTTTTTTTTTTTTTTTTTCCCAACTTTTAAATTCATTTTTTTTTAAAAAGTTATGTTTTATGTATCTTTATTTAGGTGTTATCCCTTAGTTTTTTGGTTTTTAAAGTATAAAATTCATAGCATCCCTAATGGTTCATGCATCATTCTAGTTTTTAATTTTCTTGTGGTGCTTTCCCAAACATAATTTTTTATCACACTAAACACCCAAACCCCAATTTAAATTACAAAATGATTATTACATTTAAAAAAACTTTTTAAAATTGGTATATGGTTCTCACCAAATCCCCTTTAATCTCTTTTATATTATTGGAAAAATTTAAAAAAAGTGCAGTGCTTTTTTGCACATTTAAAAAAAACGGAAAAGCCCAACCGGGTTTCCCCCGATTTTTTTTAACCCCCCGTCCTGAAAAAGCTCGGGGACAAAAAGAATTTTCCTGGGCTGGGAAAATTTTTCCCCGACGGGAAAAAATCTACAGCCTTTTTTTAAAAAATAAGCCCCAAAGAAATTGCCCTTGTTCCAAAATAGGTAAATATTTATTAATAATGATTTTTTTTTTTAAAAAAACCTCCTGTGTAGTGAAAAAATTTGGGAAACATTTTGATTTTTTATCTTTTCTGTGAACCCAAATTTATCGGTTTCCCAAGTTTTTTTTTTTTTCTATATTTTTTGCTCGTTCAAGAATCCTTTTCCGGATACCCCCGGCCCCGGGAAGACTTTCAAAATATTTCCTCTTTTTCCCCCCCTTATACAATACTTTTTCAGAGCAATTTTTTTTTCCCCGAAAATAATTTTTTTTTTCCTTTTGGGGAATGATTTTTTTGTATAAAATGGGATGACAAAAAATTTGCTTTTAAAAATAGTTTTTCCTGCTTTATTTTTTCTAAATGAAACTATTGTTTTAAAAGATTTTTTCCCAATATGGGTTGAAAGGTTAAGTCCAAAAATTAAAGGGTTTTTTTGTCCCAAATTTAAAACGAAAAATTTTTAAGTTACAGGAATTCTCATTTAGAGGGTGGGGGCAAAAGGGGGCCATAGCCCAAAATTTATGACAATATGTCCATATAGCGGCTGTACCAAACATCCCCGCAGGAACCGGTTTTTTTCTCTGAAAAAATATTGGGATTCCCCCCAACCATCCACAAAAATGTTAGAAAAAGAGGAAAAAAAAACTTTCCCCCCCATAGAGACCAATCTGCAAAAAATTTTTCCCCATTAAACAAAAAAAAGGGTTATGTGACAGAAAAATTCTGAAAGACTTCAAGCATAAATTCCGAAAAACCCTGGGAATAATTAGAATAATTCTTCAAGGAAAATGAGACACAGCAGTTATACCTAGACCCGGGGGCGGGATGCACGAAATTTAAAAAGGGTTCCACATCGCACAAAGTTCCCTTGGGGGAACCCCTTTTTCCAAACTATTTGTTTTTTAACCACATTAGAACAAAGTTTAGAAATCCTTTTTAAAAATCCAGGAAAAAAAGGGGCACCCAATTTGGCTGCAATAAAGAATCCAGCCACTGCCCCAAATTCTCATTCATAAACCAATCCACCACAATGGGACGCATGGGGGGGTGGAAAATGCAAATTTTTTGCAATTTTTGGGAAAGAATTGGAAAATTTGGGATTACCGGAAATTTTCACATTTAAAAAATCATATTCAACGTTGATTTAAAAAAGCCCAGGGGCTAGACCTTTATTTAAAATTCTCTCAAAATAAAATGAAAAACTCCCCAGTTGGGGCAACCCCGTAATTTTTTTTTAAAGTAATCCCATCAGCCAATAGATTTTCATTTTAAACTGGGATTTTATAGCCCAGGAATTTAGGGGAAAAAAAATAGCCACCCTTTTCAGGGTTGCTTTAAAAGTTTTAAAAATTTGGGTGATTGGGAAATCCCAGATTTTCTTTTTTTTTCCCGATTTTGTAAGGGTTTTCTGTTTTCTACCCAACATTTTTGGGTTGTAATTCTACCAACTCTCGCTGTACAAAACTCCTGAAAAACCCGTCAACTACCTCAGTACTGCTTTTACTGGGGAGAATAAAAAGGGTTTTTTTTGTTACAAAAATATCTGATTTTTTTAACAACCCATTAAAAATTTTTTCCTTTCCCAAATCCAATTGTAACAAATTTTTCTTTTGGGCTGACTGCTCGACGGAAAAATTTTTTTGAGTATTAAATTTCCCGATTCAAAGTTAAACACCATTTACACTAAATTTTATTACTATTTTAATGTATCTTCTGAAACAAAAAAAAAATTTTTAACCTCATTGAACTTCAAAACGGTTTACATCCCCCAAAAATTTTTCAATTTTTACATTAATATGGGGTGTTGGGGCAAAATTTTAAAAACCCCAAGAAAAACCGCAATTCCGTTCAGAAAAAAACATAGGGTGACAATTAACTACGTTCCCTTTTTCTTTTTGGGTCCCCCTTTTTGAGAAAATTTGGAGGTTGAAACTTCTACGGTGCTTTCTGCCCCCTCTTCTTTCAAAGTTTTTTTTTTTTAAAAATTTTTTTTTTCCATCTTTTTAACCCTTTCGGGAATCCTTTTGGGATCCCCGAAAGGGCCCAGGTATAATGCTTTGGGGACCGGGGGGTACTCCTGGGTGTGTGCGGGGTGTGGAATCCCTTTTTTTCGGGGCATCCCCCCCAAGGTCCTTGGGTTTAACTGCTGTGGGCCACTTTCCGAAAATTATTCTAAATTTTTTTCCCAAAGGATTTAAAAGAGAATTTTTGATGAAGTTTGCGTAATTTGCTGTCAAAATAAATTTTTTTTTGGGTTTTTAAAGGGAAATTTTTTGCAAGTTGTGCGTCCCATGGGGGGAAAATTTTCGCCTCTTTTGCTAACATTTTTTGTGGCGTGGTGGGAGGGTCATTATTTTTTTTAAAGAACAACCCCTTCATGTCGGGGGGATATGTGGTAAAGGCCCCCTATATGGACGATATTGTTTATTTAAATTTTGGGCTGTGGCCCCCACCGTCCCCAAATTTCCCCACATCTTTAAAAAAGAAATTCCCTTTTAAATTTAAAATTTTTCGTTAATTGGTTTTCAAAAGGGACCGTTTAATTTTTTGGACTTAAAACCCTTTCAAGCCCATTTAAAAACAAAAACTTAAACCAATGACATTTTGAAAAAAAAAAGCAGGGAAAACATTTTTAAAAAGCAAATTCTGGGCAAAAACCCTTTTATACAAAAAAAATTTTATTTCCCAAAAGGAGAATTATTTCGGGCAAAAAAGAAATTGCTCTAAAAATTATAAAGGGGGGGAAGAAAAGGAAGTAAAGTGAACGTTTCCCGGGGCCGGGGGTATCCGAAATGGATGCTTGTTCGAGCCCCAAAAAAAAATAGTAAAAAAAAAAATTTAGGAGCCAGTTATTACAAATTTACGAAAGAATAAAAAAAACAAAAAGTTTTCCAAAATTTTTCCTACTTACAGTGAGGAATTTTTTTAAATAAAATCTATTATTAATAAATATTTACCCCATTTTTTGGAACAAGACAATAAATTTGGGGCTTAATTTTGAAAAAAGGCTTGGGGTTTTCCCGCGGAAATCTCCTACCTAGGAAAAACCCTTTGTCCCCGGCTTAGGGTTTTAGACCCGGTAAAAAAGATCGGAAAAAGGTTGACTTGTCGCAGTTTTTTCAAATTGCCCAAAAAAGCATTGGCGTTTTTAAATTTGCCAATAATTTTAAAAAAAGAAATTTAAAAGGGGGTTTGAAATGGAAAATTATTTTTCCATTAAAAATTTTTTTAACTGTAATACAAAAAATGTAATTTTATTGTGTTGAATGTATTCGTGTTAAAAAACGTTTTTATGGGGTTCAAAGAATGGGGAAAATTTTTCCCCCTCCTTGTATAAACTTTATTTCCCAAAATAAAGGGAAAATTAAAATTCCATAATAAACCCTGCAAATTAGCTCACGCGTTTCGGTAAAATTCCCAAACCCCTTTAAAAATACAAAGCCTTTTCATTTGGAAAACCCCAGACTAAATCCCTTTTTTTTCCGGGAAAAGACCCCAAAACACAAATCACAACCCCTCAGGGCACATGACAAACCTATTAAAAAAAAACAAAATTTTGGTTTAAAAACACATAAAAAAAAATATTTTTACCATTTTGAAAAAAATTTAAAACTAATTCAAGGTACCGTTTTTATAGTTCAAACCCAAAGTGGTATTTTAGTATTTTTTAAATTTAAAAATCCGAAAGCTTCCCTCTTCAAAAAGTAAATTGGGTTTTTAAATTTTTCCCCCTCGAGGGGGCCCAAAGGTTTTTCCCTTCTCGAACAAAAAAACAAAATTGGAATTTTCCCCATATGGATTTGGAAAAAGTTTAAACCCCCACCAAAATATTCATATGACCCATAATTTTTTTAAAAGGGTACATGTTTAAAATATTCTCCGTTTTAATTTTTTAATAGTATGGCCAATATAAATGAGGTACATTGTTTTTCATTTTTTTAAACATTCTAAATAACTGATTCAGATTACAGTTTTAAAAAACCCATCCAAAAACTGAAAAAAGGGTCCCGTTCAGCAGAGAAATGGGTAAAAAAGTTCTGTGTATTGCACTTTGTTACCCTCGTAAACCTCTGCTTTTGGGAAATTAAACCCTTTCCCGATAGCCATGAGATGTCCCTAAAAAGTATCGCTGAAAAAGGCCCTTGGAGAAAGCAAACATTTTAGGGGGGCTCCACTTTAGGGAATATCCAAAATCCCTTTTTTAATTTAAATTTTTTGCTGTTGTTTTGGGCCTTGGGCAAAGGATATAAATTTTTTTTGTATTTAATTTTGGGGATCTGTTTGTATTGGGTTGCCCGTACGCTGTTTAAAAAAAGGGCGGGAGCAATTGTTAAAATTGTGTTTTTTTTTCCAAAAATTTTTTATATATTAAATTTTTTCCCCGTTCCTCCCTTTTCAACCATAAAGTTTGCCCTATCAATTTCCTTTTTGGGTAGCCTCTTTTCTTTTGACGTTTTTGGGAAAAATGTTGTTCTGGGGAAAGATAAATTCACTACTTTCAGAAAACAGCCCCTTTTTCTCTAAAAAAACTCCCCAACTGGAAAAGCTTTTAGGGTTGTACCGGGTGGGTTTCTATTTTGTTAGATCGTAAACCCCCCCCCCCGCCCCTTTCTGTTTTCAAAGTGTACAAACAAATTTTTGTTCTTTTTGATAAATGTACTCTAAAAAATAAGCCCCAGTTCCCAAATATTGGGAGAAGGTTTAATTTTAAATTAAACTGGGTTTTTGTTTAGGTAATTTTTCAAAAAAAAACAATGGCCAATCAATTTCCCTCCCACAACCCCCAAAAATATCTTTGATAAATCCCGCCCAAGTTTTCAAATTTCAGCTGGAAAAAAGGATTTCCTCAATGGGAAAAATATATTTTTCCCCCCCCAAACCCAAACCATGTAAAGGTTGGGCCCGAGAGGGGGAAAACTTTGGGCCCCCATCGGGGCACCCTTTTATCTGTAAGTAGTGTATTCCAAAAAATGAAAAAATTATGTTTTAATAAAAAAATTTAACCCAACTGCAAAATTTAAACCCCAATAAATCTTCAGAATATGAGTCGTTGCCCTAAAGGTGGTTGCCAAAACAGTTAAAGCCAAATCGTGCGGGAATACATAATAAAAATTTGGGGATACATCCAAAGTTTAACCCCCAAAAAACCCCTCTCCAAAAAAAGCGTTTAAAAGTTTTGAGGGTTTTTTCTGTGTCCTTTAAAATAGCTAGGTAACACATTTCCCATGGGGTTTAAGGAACTCATCACCCCCCATTCAAAACACCCCTCTTTAAGGGGAAACCCAGCCCGCTTTAAAAGGTCTCAATTTCCCCAAACCCCCAAAAAAAATTTAAAAACTTAAATGTTGGGCCCCATTTTGGGATGCATGAAAATTTCAATTTCTAGTAAATTCCCTTTTAAAAGTGTCAAAAACAAATTTTTTTCGTGAGTATGGGGGAGAAAGTAACAAACCTTTTAAAATTTTTAGGTTTTTGAAAAAGGGTTAAAAAACCAGGTTTTGAGGTGGGGGGTTTGGAGACGTGCAAAATGTTTTTAAAAAGAGGGAAACCTTTTTTTGGGTTTTTTTGTTTAAATACCTCCCCCCGGTGGGGCCCCCAACTTTAGATCCAAAATTTGATATTACATTAATTTAGGGAAAATAATATTGGAAAATAGTTTTTCCCTTTTTAGATGTATGAAAATTTTGCCTTTTTTTTTGTTCCCATTTTTTTGGGGTTTGTTTTATTAAAGTTTTTTTGAAAAGGGTGCGTAATGATACGTATATAAATCTCGTTAACCTTGATTAAAAGTTTGAACCATGATTAAAAAATCGTTTAAGATTCGAAAAAGCGTTTTGGGTTTTCATCCTTGCAAACTGCCTGTCGTGTTTATGTCCACCTTTTTGTATTTTGGGTTAATAAAGTGTTGAAGTATTTTTTTTTTTTCCCTAACTAAGCTAAAAAAAATAAAACTGTGAAAATGTGCAAAAAAATGCAAAATACACCCCTAATGACATAAATGGGGGGTTTTAAAATTTCAAAAAGGGTGCCTTCGGGTAGGTTTCACCTGTTCTGGTTCTTTATGGCTTTATAAATGGACATGGACCCCCAAAATCTGCGTTCCAAAGCCAAATAGGCTCCCCCCCTTTATACGCCCTGCCATGCCCCCAAAACACAGTTTCACCCACAACTAGGTATTGCCGAACATGGAAGAAATTGCTTAACACATTTTGGGGTGCTTTTTTTTTTTTTAAGGATTCCTTATAAGAATGAAACAGTTTCAGCTAAAACTTCATTTTATTGGAAAAAAATAGCATTTGTTATTTTCCCGGCCTAACACTGAAAAAATTTGTCTAACATCTTTGAAGTCGATATACTCGCTACACCCCTGCATATATTCCTTAAGGGGTGTAGTTTCCCAAATTAGACCTTTTTAGTGGAGTTTATTAAGTTGTAGCACCTTAGGGTTTCTGCAAACCTGTAATGATGCCTAAAATATAGCATAATGTGAAACGAGACCCAAAGTCCTGTAGGTGCTCCTCCTTATTCTGAGGCTTGTGGTTGAGTCAAAACGCGCCAACAATAGGGCCGCAATATGGAATATCTCTAAAAACGGCAGAATCAGGGGAATCAATATGGAGTTACATTTTCCTGTTACCATTTACTGCGTTCCAGTAAATAATGGATAAAAATTGCATATCTGCAAAAAAAAGTTAAATCTTGAAATTTCACCTTTTATTTGCTTTCATTTCTGTTTAACACCTGAATGGTTAAACTTTCTAAATGCTGTTTTGAATACTTTAAGGGTGCAGTTTCTTAAATGGAGTCATGGAGGACCCTCAAAACCACGTCAGAACTGGACCTTAAAATAAATCTGTACCGCAAATTTTCTTGAAAATGTTAAAATTTGCTACAAAATTTTAGAGCCTCCTAATGTCCTAAAACATTAAGATTGTTTTGAAATTTAAGCCAACATAAGGTAGATATTCGTTATTTACTATTTTGTAGGGTATGACTGTCTTACATGCAGACATTTTTAAACTTTGAAAATGGGAAATTTTTCCAAATTTTCACAGTATTTTAATATTTCTCACAAATAAGGAATTTTTTTTTACCAAAATTAATTGCTAACTTAAATACAATGTGTAAAGAGAAAACATTCTTAAAATCACATAAATAGGTAAAACCATTTAAAAGTTATTCCCAGATAAAGTGACACATGTCAGATTTTTTAAAAAAGGGCTAGGTCTTTTTTTTTTTTTTAATTACAATTTTATTGATTTTTCAATTTATTTGTGACTAAACAAGTAACAACAACGGTTGCACATTGACACCCTGAGAAATATAGTACAAGTATAAGGCATGTGTGAATCAGGCATTGAAATATGCATATCAAACCTAAACGGAAGTAACATTGAGGCTGCGAATTAGACAAGGTCTTACATGGTTACTCCATTACAGCATAGATCAAATTGACTTCCCAGGCCTCATCAAAAGAAAACAGATAAAACATATAGACGCAGGACATGAGACAAAGGGGGTAAGGTGGAGTTGGGGGGGAGGGTGGAAAGAAGGGAGGGGTCGGTCAAGATGGTCCAACAAGCTGGTGCATGTCCCCCATGCGGACCAGATTTTGCAAAAGAATACCATTTTGTCATGGAGCAGGGCAGTTAGAAATCATTCGCCGTGTTTCTTGTGAGCCTCTGATAGAGATCCCTCTACCTTGGTGGGCCGTGGTCTGCCCTCTCCATCTACCATGAAAATTAGGCACCTGGCTCCTAGTGAGGTACTTGTAACATAAGTTTGGAATCTGTTTAATTTAGGAATAAGACCCTGACCGGCCCACTCAGTAAATAGGTTGTGAGGGTCCAATGGATCCTCACCCCCAAAACCGCAGCTATAAGCTCCCTGACCTGTGACCAAAAGGGTAGAATAATCGGGCTATCCCAAAAAATATGCGGCAGCGTACCACTGGAGGAACGCAACATCGCCAGATTACCGATGGAGCTGGGGGATTCCAGTTGTGCAGGACTCCGGTGTATGTATTGGTACTCCAATAAAGAATAGTAGATTTTTTGTTATAGATTGTTCTTTATTCTGGATACATACCTGAAGATTTTCGCCGCTCATTCCTAATCACCTGCATGAGGGAAGGGTATTTCACTAACTAAGTAGCTTCCCACTTGGCCATGTATCTGTGTGGGGGCGATTCAGCAGAGGTGCGGGTCTGAGAGATGAGTAGATCGTGGAAATGAGACCATTAGTACTGTGGCCCGCTTTACAGAGCTGTTCGAAAGGAGCGCTCGGAAATCGAGAGGGATAGATGTGCCAAACATGGAGGACATGAGGTGAGTTATATGGAGGTAATGAAAAATCGGTGATCTCTCAGGGAGATTAAAGTCCCTCTGAGGGTAGTCAACGGACAATCAACTCCTGTCTCTCCTGCCTGCAACATCCACAATCCGGGGAATAAATCATGTCCTGCCTCGGTCTTGCACAAATCCAGATGAGCCAGCAGGGAAAAGGGGTTGTTGACAAAAAGGAGGCCTAGGTGAAGCTTTGGAGCTAACTGAAAATTGGTCCTGCACTGATTCCATATCTGCCGCGTAAACTTGATTGGACCCAATAGGTATCCCGTGAGGGGAGAGGCTTCGATAATGCATAGAAGTGACTGGGTGGATGGGTGCAAGCCACAGCTTTTCTTATCTCCATCCACTTGGTATCAATGCCGGGAGGGATTGGACCAAGCTGGGATACAGCAAGATATAGTGGGTGGCCCAATAGTAGTTGAGGGATATTCGGGAACCGCCAGTCCCCCACGCCGACACTATAGCCATGTCATTACCACTTTTGGCCACCCAGATGCCTGCCCTGGGCCCATATGAATCTTAGGACTAGCTGCCTGTATGGGGTCAGCTCACCTCAGCAGGGGACCTATTACCGGGAGAGTCATCGAAATTAGGTAGACGGAGGTTTTCGGTAGATGGAACATTTTGACTGAGTTAATTCTACCTAGACAGAGAGAGGGGAAGGCTCGGTGGCCACCTAGAGAGTGTATCTTTCAATTCTTTAAAGGAGGGGAGGGGAAATTGCGCTATAGAGGAGGGATATTGGTCCGTTTCTGGGATGCCCCCTATCCCCCCGAGTATTTGAGCGATTGGGTTTGCCAACTTGTAGGAGTAATTCATTTTTGAGGGAAGATGAGACCTCAGGGGGCATGTGATATGGGAAGGTCCCTCTGTCTTTGAGGTGTTGATCATGATATCCCTGAGAGGGACTCCAAAATTCAGCAAGATGGGCATGAAGGCGCTCTCCCCCGCGCATCTTCGTGGTTTGTACGTCAGTCAGGGTCAAAAAATATCGTGCGCGAAGTGGGACGACAATTTAAACTCTTATCCCTAATCTTTATGCCCTTGATATCTGGTTGACGCCTCCTAATTGCCGACTGCAAGAGGTTCATATGCACTAATGCAAAGAAGGACTGTGGGTGAAGAGTGGGCCAGCCCATGTCTAGTACCTTTTTATTTTCCCAAAAAGGTCAGTCGGATGATTAGTGAGGGAGTGAGAGTTTAATGGACGCGAGGGACGAGATGTTTATATAACTCTGACTGCCGCGGGAAGGGACCATGAGAACCCGATGCGTAGAGTGCCTCAAAAAGGAACGGCCACTGCCAGCTATCAACATGCCTTATCAGCGCATCTAGGTTAAGGAAGTAGGCCTGCTGCGCCATGTGTGGTTACCAGCATCCACTTGGTTAATTAGTGGCTGGTGTTATCTCCCCCCTGCCTGAAAGGGACGAATCCTTACCTTCGAGTCCCTGGTGTATCAGTTGAGGGAGCAACAGTGTTCAGTCTGTTGGCACAGGATTTTGGTATAGATCTCAGGTCATCGAGTTGAGCAACGCAATCGGGCGGTAACTAGCATCTGTTCCGGCTGGGCCCTTCCAGGTTTGTGGATCAAAGTTATATACGAATGTGACATGGAAGTTGGGGATGGACAGCTCCTTACAGAAATGAGTTATGTGGTTTCTAGCATTATGGGGGTCTAAAAAGCATCCCCTGCGAATGCGCTTCACGCGTAAAGTACAGATAGGGTAAACACAAGGGGGGGGGGGCCCCCCCCCAAATTTTTTGCTGGGCCTGGGGCTTTACCGGACAGAAGGGCCTTAATGGACTCCTCTATTTCCTTCTAAGTTGAATGGGAGCACCAGAAGTCCACCTGCCTCCTGCCCAGTTGAGCGGATGGGCCAGCGGGTATTTTCGTAGGAAATTCCTGGGATAGGAGTCTGGGCTACTATTCCAGTTCGCAGAGAAAAAACCAAGGAAAGATTCTCTGCATTGACTTTGCGTATACCTCAGTGTACCCTCCTTGTCCTTAAGTGCTTTGAGGGCATTGATTCTATTGAGCGCTCTTTCAGTTGCCTTGCTAAATAGCGTGTGGGCACTTTGTTCCAATATTCATAATACCTCTTGTTTCAGAGTAAGAGAAGGAGCTTCTCCACACTTGCAGGCTAAATCCTTAAGCTATTTCGGACTGAGACTATACGTCTCAAGTTTTGAAAACCCTAGGGCATAGTGCCATTTGCGTTCCTGTCCTTTAGGAGGGTGCGTAGTCTTGGTGGAAGGGGCGTCGCTAGGCTGTTTTATTCGGGGCTCGGGCCCCGAATAAAACCCCCTGGGCCCGGGTCTTCCCCCACCGGGCTCAGGCCTCTGCGCTAGGCCTGATGCACCGACTGGCTCTATCAGCTGCATGTTTGCGCCCCGCTGGACGGACACCAGACTGAGGGCTTTGCGGGGACGGCAGAGTCGAGCGCTCCCTACCCCGCAGACAGTGTCGGACCCGCAGGTCCGACCACGCGAGGCCGCCGGATGTCCTCACAGCGCTGAGGACCTCGCCGCGCCCCGTGCGCCTCAGCCGTCAAGGCAGCGTTGCGATGAACCATTCACGTCATCAGGACGCTGCCTGTCTCGGCGCACAGCGCGTTCATAGGCCGTGCGCCGAGGAGCTGCCGTGAGGACGGCGGGGCTGAAAGAGGATGGATGGCGCGTCACGGGGGTGAGTTAGGTGAGTATTAATGTTGTTATTTTTTATAGCGTTTACCTGGCCTCAGTGACCCTATTTACTGCCTGTGCCCCTATAATGCCTGCCTGTGGCCCATATCCTGGCCTGTGCCCATATAATGCCTCCCAGTGGCCCCATATCCCATGCCTGTGGCCCCTATATATGCCCCTGTGCGCCCATACCCTGCTGTGGCCCCCATATACTGCCTGTGCCCCCATATACCTGCTGTGGCCCCCATATGCTGCCTGTGCCCCTATAATGCCTGCCTGTGGCCCGATTATCCCTGCCTGTGGCTCCCCCATATCCCTGCCTTGGCCCCCATATACTGCCTACTGGCCCCATATCCCTGCTGTGGCCCCCTATGCTGCCTGTGCCCTATAATGACCTGCATGTGGCTCACCCCATATCCCTGCCTGTTGCCCTTTTATTATATGCCTGTGGCCCCCATATACTGCTATGGTCCCCAATATCCCTGCCTTTGGCCTATATCCCTGCCTGTGCCCCCATATACTGCCTGTGGCCCTCATATCCCTCCTGTGGCCCCCAAATACTGCCTTTGGCCCCATTATCCCTGCCTGTGGCCCCCCATATACTGCCTATGGGCCCCATATTCCCCTGCCTGTGGCCCCCATATGCTGTCTGTTCTATAATGCCTGTCTGGTGGCACCATATCCCTGCCTGTTGGCCGCCATATACTGCCTGTGCCCTATATGACTGCCTAGTGGCCCCCATATCCCTGCCTGTAGCCCCCATATACTGTCTATGGCCCTCAAATCCCTGCACTGTGGGACCCATATCCCTGCTGTAAGGCCCCCATATGCTGCCTGTGCCCCTTATCATGCCTTGTCTGCGCGGCCTCCCATTATCCCTACCTGTGGCCCCTATATCCTGCCTGTGGCCCCCATTATACTGCCTTTGGCCACCCATATCCCTGCCTGTGGCCCCCCATATGCTGTCTGTTCCCCTATAATGCATGCATGTGGCCCCATATCCCCTGCCTGTGGCCCCCCCCATTTACTGCCTATGGCCCCCAATATCCCTGCTGTGGCCCCCAATATGCTGCCTGTTGCCCCTATAATGCCTGCCTGTGGCCCCCCTTTTATCCCTGACTGTGCCTTGTTATCCCTGCTGTGGCCCCCAATATCCCTGCCTGTGGCCCCCATGTATACTGCCTGTGGCCCTCCATATCCTTGCCTGTGGCCCCCATATCCTGCCTGTGGCCCCATATGCTGCTGTGGCCCCCTTAATCCCTGCCTGTGGCCCCCATTGCTTGAGCCCCTGTTGCCCCTATAATGCCTGCTGTGGCCCCCTTATCCCTGCCTGTGGCCCCCTATACTGCCTGTGGCCCCCATATCATGCCTGTGCCCTATATACTGCCCCAGTGGCCACCCCATATACCTGCCTATTGCCCCCCATATTACCTGCTATGCCCCCATTACTGCCTGAGGCCCCCTTATACCTGCCCTGTGTCCCCCATATACGCCTGTGCCCCTATATACCTGCACATGTGCCCCCTATATACTGCTGTGACCCCCACATTACCTGCCCTTCCAGTGCACCTATATACCTGCTTGGGCCCCCTCATATACTGCCTGTGGCCCCATATACTGCCTGTGCCCCCATATTACTGCCTGTGGCCCCATATACTGCCTCAGTGCCCCTATATACCTGCCTGTGGCCACTACTATACCTGCCTGTGGCCACTATATTATTCTGCCCTGTGCCCCCCGATATACTGCCTTTGGCCCCATATACCTGCCTTTGGCCCCATATACCTGCCCTGATGACCCTATATACCTGCCTTAGTGCTCCTATATCTCTACCTGACTGTGGCCCCTATATACCTGCCTGTGCCCCCTATATACCTGCCTGTGGCCCCCATTATCCCTGCCTGTGGCCCCCATATCCCTGCCTGTGGCCCCCATATGCTGCCTGAATGTTGGCCCTATATACTGCCTCAGTGCCCCTATATACCTGCCTGTGGTCCCATTTTCTGCTTTCCAGTGCCCCTATGTACCTAACTGAGGGGACTGCATTATTACCTATAATTAAGAGTTGCTGGTAATGTGAGGACATCTACACTCCTAAGATATTTGTGTCCAAATCACTCAGGGACGAGTCTTGTCCGGGGGGAGGCAATCAGCATGAAGGTGGTGTATCCGGATAGGAGAAGATAAAGGGTATAGTGATCGTCGCTGATCAGAAAAGACGTCTCCGGTGAGTCTACCAAATGTAACTGCAGTGCGAATCACTTATATTTCTGCAGAGCGTCTTACTAACAAAATCAGTTTCTGCCACTACATGGTCAACTGTTATTATGGCGGCGTTTTTTGGTATATGTAATCAGAACCTGGGTACAGCTGATAGTCACATGTGGGGGTTAGCGTTCGGTAGGGATTCTCGGCAGGATTATTTGAGCCTGAAGTAGTAATAGTTTGGGGTCCTGCTTTGTGGAGGGTACTTTATTAACAATCACTTGTTCTGGGAGATTTGCTCCTGTATGTTTTGGTTGACTGTTTAGGGTATTGCTCATATGAAGGTGAGAAGGTTTTGGAAAAAGTAAATTTGTTCATGGTGATTTTATGTACAGTGACTGCTGAGGAGATGGAACTAGTTGATCTGTTTGTGGGATGTGCAGTAAAATTAGTGGACAGGAAAAGAAGGTTTTTTCTCTGTAAAAAAACACTCCGCAAGCAGTTCACAATGAGGCGTGAAAAATGGCTGTTGTGCACCCTCAGCCCTTACCCAGAAAAACACAAAAGGGCCGAGCCCCCGGATGTTTTGGACCTAGCAATGCCCCTGCTGGTGGATCTTTCTTGTTTGTATCTTCTTTTAAGTTGGTGCCTGGCGCAATTGCAATTGCTCTAAAGGCCTTGACTTGTGGGTTCCCATGGAGGACTGGATGGATGCAGGGAGACAGAACCCACACTTTAGATCAAAATCGGAGCTGAGCGACCACGCAACTGCTCCCTGCGAGGGCTGCCTTTTTGAGTGTTTCATTCATGCCTCCAATGCCATAGCTGCTGCGCTGGGAGCCGTAAAATTTAAATCGACCGTGACTGAGGGCGTGATCCGACTGTTATGGGCTCAATGTGGGAACCCTGTAGAGCCATAAGTGTTGGGACATCTGCCCAAAAAAATAATCAAGCGCCTTCAGTGTGCGTTTGATGGAGGGATGGGAGCGAGAAAAAAGAATATCCTTAACTTTTAGGATGATTGATCCTCCTGGTCGAACAGGACCGTGGGAGGATCGAATGAGCTTTCTAAAGGCTGTGGACAATCTGGCACGTGTAGGATTTGGGGGTCTTTCCACCCATACTACATCCTATCCATGGCTTCCGAGGAAAATCATATTAAAGTACCCCCCCAAGGAGCAGTAGCTGCAGGAGGAAAAACTTTGGCTAGCTTAGAAAAGTCACCCCTACTTTAGGAAGGAGACTTGTGAGACATTTTGGCGCATACCACGTGCATAATGTTATCGGTTTGCCTCTAATGCTAGTTTTAAGGTTGATATACCGCCCATCCGAGGTCAGCCAGCGGATTCCTCAACCTGCTATCTACAGGTTGTTGGCTATTGTATAGCCACTCCTTCCTCTTCCTGTCATTAAATGGCAGAAAAAAAGCGGTGGAGTAATCTGGGTCGAGCAAAAGCTGAATGAGCCTTTGGAGTCAAAGTGGGTTTCCTGTAAAAAACACACAATGCGGCTTCGCAGGACCTACATTCCTTCAGGGCCAGCTACGCTTATAACGTTAGAGTTACAGTCCTTTAACGTTTTTTAAAGTGACACATACGTACCCATTTCCAGTGTAGGTAGGGCTACCTTGAGATGGGTGGTGCCGAGAGAAGGTATCTCCCAGCGCGTGGACGTCCAGGGAATCTGTACTGCACCTGAAGAGTGTAGAATGCGAGGAAAAAAAGAGGGAAAAAGGTGGGGTGAGGGGGGATGGTGGGACACAAGACGGTTGGGGGGAGACAACAAGGACCAGACCAACAAGACAAGACCAACGAGAAATCAATCGGTTATAACAATCCACCCGACTTATAAAACACGGGAGAGATGCGGGGTCACCAAAGACTCAGAGGAATAAATTCCCATGGCCCAGGATGCCCAGCTCTTATTTATACCTTGTAGTGCAAGTGCGCCGGTTATGGGGGAGCTCTATTGCTTGGAGAGATAAAAGGTCTCCCACCGAACGGCCTCCTAAGCAAGGCCGTTCAGACGAGACACTCCCCTCCTGAGGTAGGAAAAAGCGTCTCAAGTCCCCCCAGCCAAAGGAAGGGAGGAGGAGAGAGAATCCCGGAAGCGAGTCAAATGCTCTAAAAACAAGGATAAGAAACCAAAGCTGTGAGGGCATACAGCTAGCGGGTCTATCCTTAATACAAGAAAATAAACAATCATAGCCCTATAAAAATGCAGAAGACTAATTGAAAGCCCCTACGATGGGGCTAATAGCTCCAATGAGAGGAGAGGGACGGGGATGTATTGAAGGCACTCAGTCAGTATGGGAGTCCCGTAGTCAGCGGGGGTGGTGGAGAGCGTCGGGGTTTCTGGGTGAGGAGGAAGGTCCCTGGAGAGGTCCCTTGCGGCGTTCACAAAGCCGGATCCCATACTGGCGGTGGTGGAGGCGGAGAGTGCAGGACAGCTCCCAATCGTCCATCTTTGGTAGTGGGAATTTTCAGGGTATTGAGAAATTCGGGTGGTCAGCAAAGACACGGAGAACAATCTGAGCGACCCTCAGTTCTGGCAGAGAGAGCAAACGGAAGGTGCCACCTATAAAGATACGAGTTTCTTTCAGGATGGAACAAAAGCAGCGGTCTGATGGGTGGACGCGCTTTCTGCAATGGTGTGCCAAGACCGGGGGTAAAGATCAGAGGAATAGACTCTGTTCTAGAGAGAATTCAGTCCCCGATACGTCGATGGATCTGCGTAGGGTCTGTTGCTTTTCTCATTATTGCTTCTTTCACGAATGGTCATGTAGGCAGCATATAACATCCCTTGTGGGTGAAGCGGAGAGGGAGCCCTTTGGTCAGGAGCGCTCTGTGGGCCCACTGTCAAGCTTGATGGGGCGGGGAGGGTTAGACTCCAAGTATGCGGTTTAAATATTTTAGAGTCCAGGATGGCCTGCAAGTCCTCCTCCCCCTGTGGTTCCGGGAGCCCCCGAACTCTAATGTTGTTCCTGCGGCCGCGGTTGTCCAAATTCTCCACATGTCGAGCCAGCTCCCTGACCGTAGACATTTGCGCAGAGATAGAAGGGTGGATTTGAGAGATGTATTTTCGCGTGTTATCATGGTCCTCCTCAAGCGTTTCCACGCGGGTAGCTATTTGCGTAATGTCCTGCCTGATTGAGGCAATCTCCTCTCTGCAGGCTGCCCTAACCTCTGAGACCAGCGCCCGCAGCTCATCCCTGTTAGGCAGTTGTTGTATCAGGTCAGTCCATGCATGATGGTCAGAAAGATGAGGACTTCGTAGAGCAGAGGAGGATGCAGGAGAGCCCTGCCAGGAGAATACTCCGCTGCCAGACTCCTGAGTATGTGGAGAGGGAGCTGGGATATGCTTGGGGTCCAGCATGTCAGACACCACAGAGGCCCCATGAGGAGAAGAGCCATGCTCTGATGTCAGGAGAGGGGGACTGGCCACCACCGAGCGTTATGGGAGCTGATGCTGGGCCATGGTGGATGGTGAGGCCTGCACGTGCTCCAGCTGCGGGGGGAGGGGGAGGACACTGCAGGGTCTGGTACCTGTGTCCTCATGGTGGCCGCTGGAGAAGACCGAGGCGTGCTGGGGAGGAGGCGCGGTGTCTTCTGCGCTCTCAACTCCGGGCTGTGTCGGGTATCCACTGCGGGTGATGCCGCCGCTGCCGCGGGTGCCGAGGATGATCGCGCGGCCGAGCGCGCGCTCCGCAGGGAAGCAGGCTGTGATGTCGGCGTGCAGGCCGGAGGCGCCGCACCAGGAGAGACGGCGCAGAGGTACGAGTCTAGTACCGATTGGCTCCGCGAACGGACCGGAGCCCTCCTCGGGGTACTTTGCGGCGGCTGGGTCCTTCTTTTTCCCATCTAGGGCCGTTATGATCGCAAGGGCTGCTATTTAGGATAGCCGGCAGCAGGAGCTCAGCTAAGCTGCGGCCATTCTCCTCGGCTTCCCCGGCCCCGCCCCTGGGCTAGGTCTTAAAGTCCAAAATAGGCTTAGACCTTAAAGTGTTAAATCAAGTTTTTACTATCCATATGAAGAAAACAAATTGGTTTATGACTTTGCGGATCATTGATCGTTCCTATTATGGATATTGAAATATTGGAAGATCTCTCCTAGAGTGTAGGTATATGTAAGATTTTTATAGATGCAATTTTTTTCTTTTATACATACCCAACACACAGCACTTACATTCAAATGGTTGTTACAACATTTTAAAGAGGTAATGTGTACACTGTAAGACTAATGCTAAAACAGAGCTCTGGTTGGAAGGAAAAATGAAGCAGATCCAAAATTCTGTAAAGACTAAATTTTAATGCACAATTTGACTATAAAAAGCTATAATATTCCAAAAAATAAATAAAGTATCCACAGGAGTAATACCTTAGAACCCTATGAAGATTGTCTAGTAAAAAAATTTTAAAAATTTTAATGGAACCAAGGCAAAATTGTTACATTGAGTTATGGATAATGCAGGGCCTGAGGGTCAGGCATACACAAGCTTCGAAACCCCCTAAAGATTGCATGCTTATTCAGCCCTGCACTAGGCATAGCAGTGTTGCCCAGAGTATTCCTTTTAATTTAAAAACTAGCTACTGTATCAAACAAAAACATATGATAGACAAGACGCGTCCATTTATCCAAAATCCTCCAAAAGTTTCCGTTTTTTCATCTACCGGTCTGCCCCCTTTCTCGTGCGAAAAAAAACGTTTGCACCCAAATAATCCTGTAATCCTTCTGTGAGACTTATTATGTCAGAATAAAGAGCTTGTACATGAACCGCTCACAATCCTTTGGTTTTCACGTCTGCTGGAGCAGAGTCGTCCCAATTCCTGAAGAGCTCGACTAAGATGGAGTAGCACCCACACGCATGATTTTGAACAAGGCATTGATGTTATTGCTCCGGATTGCATCCCGGCATGCTGTGATCACTTGGGCTTTGGGTTTGCCAACTAAGGAAAAAAAAGTAATTGTTAAGTCACATAACTGGGCATCAGCAATTATTGGATAATGCTCCTCAATTTTGAGAGTAATCTACCAAATAAAATGCCTAATTTCTTAAACAGGTCTTTCCAACATACAGTGCTTTTTTTAAACTATCTGCACGCTAACTATGCCTTTCCCACCGCTGATGAGCACTCTTTTTCCATGATCAAGAATTTAAAAAATTCTCTCCTGCACAATCCAACTCTCCAGACATTTCAGTCATACGTCAGCCTTTTTCAATGGAGTACGATACTCATGTAAAAGATGTATTCTCAAATCATGTCTAATGATACCAATCTGCAGTTAGTTTCAATATAGAATTGGGCATGAAGTGAGAATACCTCAGAACCTTTTTTCATTTAAATATTACTATGTATAAAAAGGGGGGGCACGTGACCGAAATGTCCAGAGTGGAAAGTTAAAATACTATTTGCTGGTCGGTTTGTGTCACCTTGTAAAGCCTGAGAGTTTAACTCTGAACAAAAAGTATGGAATTTTATTTATTTTCAGAAGTGCAGTTCAATTCTATTGGACATGGTCTCCTGGTATGAATCTGATAAAGGACAGCCTCCCGACTTAGGCTTGTTGATAGCACTGACTACAACTCTGCACACAGTAGGGATCCTGAGCAACAGCCACTGGTAACATTACCCCAAAAGGGCACGAAAAGGAGAGGGAGGAACATATAGATGATGCACTGATTAGTACATGGTTCTCAGGGTGAGGATCCTGGCAAAGAAATAAATATAGCACTTCCATCTTGCTCAGTGGCTGTGAGCTCGGCCCCCGGGCTCTTACATTACCATCTGCTGATCCACAAGGGGCTACAGACCAAACGGGAAACCCCAGAGTAACAGAACTGGCCCAGAAGTAAGGCGCTGAGGATCCGCCATGCCTCAGAACGATTACATCGCAAGCGTATGGCTATCGATTGGATTACCATAAGAAGAAGAGGAAGACGGAGAGCCGTGAGGCTCATGAGCGATCACAGAAAGCCAAGAAACTTATTGGTCTGAAGGACAAAATGTACCACAAGCAGCGCTATGTTGAGAAGATCCAGATGAAGAGAACAATTAAGATGCATGAAAAGAGGAATACCAAACAGAATAATGATAAGACATCAGAAGGAGCTGTTCCAGCTTATCTGCTGCACAGAGAAGGACAAAGTAGAGCTAAAGTTCTCTCCAATATGATCAAACAAAAGCAGAAAGAGAAAGCAGGTAAATGGGAGGTTCCTCTCCCCAAAGTCTGTTCTCAAGGAGAAACCGAAGTGCTTAAAGTGATCCGCACTGGTAAGAGGCAGAAGAAGGCTTGGAAGAGGATGGTCACCAAAGTTTGTTTTGTCGGAGATGGATTCACACGAAAACCACCTAGATATGAACGATTTATTAGACCCATGGGCTTGCGTTTTAAAAAGGCTCACGTGACTCATCCAGAACTCAAAGCCACATTCTGCTTACCTATCCTGGGCGTAAAGAAGAACCCGTGATCACCACTTTACACAACGTTAGGAGTTATTACAAAAGGAACAGTCATCGAGGTGAATGTCAGTGAGCTTGGTCTCGTCACACAAGGAGGCAAAGTTATATGGGGAAAATATGCACAAGTCACAAAAAATCCTGAAAATGATGGCTGCATTAGCGCAATTTTGCTCGTATAACGTTCTCTTTGGTTGAACATGGATGAGGCCCATACTAGGAGATCACCTTCTGCTGAATTTCATAATAAAGTTGTGGTTTAGAAGCCTCAAAAAAAAAAAATATATATAGTACTCACAGGAGTAAAACTGTGTAGATTAATGATTGTCTATGTCAGAAATGTAATCCACAGGTAGGTAGTCACAGAAAGAAGAGAAAGACAGACATGTGCAGGTAATGCATTTACTAATCTACCGTTCCAAGGGAATAAACACTGCTCGAGCCCTGCTGCTGACAGATGATCTTGTAGTCCAACAAAATGTAATCATACAGGAGAGTCACTGCACCTACATGCCATGGTGGAAAGGCGCTTACACAGTTCTGCAGCACTGATCTAAGTTTGTCTCACCTCACTGCTATATTCACTGCTACACTGTTTATTACTACTGCTTCTTCTGAGGGTGTGCTACAAAGAGAGAAAGGAGCAGGAAATCCTTTTCTCTGGATATGTTGTGTATGGGAACTATTATAGCAGATTGTCTCTGCCCACAGAGACAGAGAACAATTGCCTACATAAGAGAAAACTTGTGAAAAATCCAAATCACACATAATATAGGAATTGTGGGAACAGTCATTTAAGGATTTCTGGAATAAAATATTAATGGTCTACAGAGTACACAACACCTACAATTATTTATGGGCCAATTATCACAAAATGACCAGAGTGGTCTAAAAAAATGTAACAAAACCCCTACGACCACAATGACCACCCACAAAAATATTAAAAATGGAAATCTTTATTTAATCAATGTCATAAAAATGTAAATCCAAAAACAAAAGTTAAAAGCGTGTCAATAATAACTCAAAGAAGCATGTCTGCATTACCAACCACTCCTAATAGCTTCCATCACAGATAAGGCTGATAATAATACAAATATATATATATAACACTGAAATATTAATAAATATTTGACCTGCAAATAGAATAATGTCAAAAAGAGGGTTCAGGAAGAAAACACGTGCCCCAACGTGCCATACAAAGGGAAAGAGGATCCTGCCCGCAAAGGCTTACAATCTACAAGGAGGGGGGAAAGAGACAGAAGGTGATTTTGCGGGTTCTGTTGTGCGCGAGAGGTGTGACAGAATCAAGAGAGGAGGTGATTGTGTTGTTGTAGAAAGTGGTGGTTGCATCTGAGTCATCAAATGAGGATATGGTAGAAAGAGGTGCAAGAGAGTTAGAGAAAGTGCAAGGGTTAAGGTTTTGTAGGTTCCTTTGGGGGGGGTGGCAATAGATTGGAAACAGGAGGAGTGAAAATGGTGGAGAAGGTAAGCAGATTGTGGTCGGATATGGTGAGGGGAGCTTGAGACATTAGATAAGGGGCAGAGACGGGTGAAGACGAGATCCAGCGTGTGTCTGTCATTGTGAGTGGCTCCAGAGGTTCACTAGGAGAGGCCAAAGGAAGAGGAGAGTGAAAGGAGTTTGTTGGCAGCAGAGTGCGGTGTGTCGATGGGCATGTTGAAGTCTCCCATGATAATAGTGGGGATGTCAGTAGAAAAAGTGGAGAAGCCAGGAAGCACAGTGGTCAAGGAAGGCGGTGGCAGGGCCTGACAGTTGGTAGACAACAGCCACTTGGAGGTTGGAGTGGTAGCAGATGTGAACAAGTTGCACCTCAAAGGAAGGGAGTGTGAAGAAAGGGAGGGGTGGGATGGGGACAAAGGAACAAGTATCAGACAGGAGGAGGCCAACACCTCTGCCATGCTGGTTTCCAGGTTGGGGGGGCATGGGTAAACTGGGGACCGACAAAGGAGAGCACAGCAGGGGAGGCTGCGTCAGAATGTGTAAGCCAGTTTTCCGTCACACCAAGGAAGAGTACATTACAAGAGATGACTAGCTCATGTATGTAGGAGAGTTTGTTGCATATTGACCGTCCATTCCCGAGAGCTCCACAGAGAGAGACAGGGGGAGCAGAGGTCAAAGGAATGTGTTTTAGGTTGAAGGGTTTAAAAGAGCTTGTAGTGATGAATCTGCTAGGAAGGGGAGAAACAATAGTGGAAATGTGTTGATGAGGCCCTGGGTTAGAGAACATGTTCCCAGCAGCCACAATTAGCAGAGAGAGGGTTAGTAGGTGGGAGTAGGATAGACTGTAAAACAAATCCTTTCAGGTAATAAACGTAGCTCACCATTTTGTAGAACTTTCCGCACCTGTGCCTCCAATTAGTGTCCACTGTTTTCAATCGCACGGTTCCCTGGCTCCCGGCCTTACACCTTACAACATGTATAACAATAAAATCCTTTTGGATCAGCAATTCCTCAGTGGTAAATCTTCAAAATGTGTTTGTATCCATAAACATAGAGGGTACAGACAAACCTAGTCTGTACCCTCTATGTTTATGGATGTTTAAGGATACAAATAAATTTTGAAGATTTACCACTGAGGAATCGCTGGTCCAAAAGGATTTTATTGTTATACATAGGATAGACTGTAGTCTGTTTAGTGCCAAAGGTATTGATAGTGGGGAAGAGGTTGGTGGTGGCAGACAGGTGAGAGGGTAGAATGCATGGAGAAATATAAAGCTCTTTGCCCAGTGGAAGGGTTTGGGGATAGTCAATTAGTTTCAGGAAAACGGAGGTTGAGATAAGGGAGGACAGGAAAAGCATGGTGTGTGTGTGAGATTGGTCAGCAAGCTTTTAGCGCAGGAGAAGAATATGAGTAGCTGTTACTTTGCAGTCCTTGTTCAATCCTGATTTTAATTCATCCCACACTTAGAACGGTCACACCTTGAACCACAGGTGACCATAGGAGGTCGGTTGTTAAACCACTGTATAGTCTTGGCCACTGTACTACTACTCATCTATTATGTAGAGCAACAATTTTTTTATTTCAGATCCTCAAACAGTTCTTTGCCAAGAGATACCATGTTGAACTTCCAGTGACCAGTATAAGAGAGAGTGTGAGAGTGATAACGCCAAATTTAACAAACTAGCTCCCCATTCACACCTGAGACCTTGTAACACTAGTCACATGAAACCATAGAGGTAAAATGGCAAATTGGGAACAATTTGACCATTTTCACTTATGGGTGTACTCATTTTTTTGTTGCCAGTGGTTTAGACATTGACGGCTGTGTGTTGAGTTATTTTGAGAGCACACTAAATTTATTCTGTTATACAAGCTGTACACTGACTAATTTACATTGTTTCAAAGTGTCATATCTTCAGTGTTGTCCCATGAAAAGATATAATACAATATTTACAAAAATGTGAGGGGTGTACTCACTTTTGTGAGATACTATAAATGATGTGAGCACTTTACTTCCCTACTTAACATTACATCATTTCTGGGTATTTATCATGTACCTCTTAAACGTCCTGCTCGCTGAATAGCCTGGTTTACGCACTTCAGATTATTCAGTAGTTCTGTATGGTTGTTACAACGAATCTTGTAGCGATTTATCAAGTCTTTGTTGAGGTCGTAGAGTTCTGTATAACGCTTCTTCATGTTCTTTCTGTATGAGTAAGAGAAAATTCAAAGTTTTTTAAATGAGTATAACTTCAACCATTCAGAGCCATTCAGGATTACAAAAAAAGCATGGCTGCTCTCTGTCAATTACAGTACCATGCCTGTTCATGGGTTGTGTAAGGTATTGCAGCTCAGCTACATTAAGCAGATGAAGCCACACTGCTGTACCACATAGTGGCACTGTTTTTCAAGTCTCAGGTAGCACCTTTTTGTAAGCAGTGAATACATAAATTATTAAAGCAAACCTTAAATGAAAGTAAACTGTAAGAATTTGGGAAGGCACTTTTGAGTATAATTCAAGAGATGTATGGTATTCAATTTTCCCTAGACTCCAAGATCTGTATTGTGGGTCTCCTTAATCTAGATGACATTCAATCACCGGTTTCTCTTAGTATCACACGGATGCCGTTACAGCTGCGAAAGCCCATGGCCTGTTAGTAGAAACAAGCTCCCTCAACCATCAGAGAGTAAAGAAGTAAGTTAAATAATGTTATTTGTTTAGAAAGAGGTACAGTACATACACAAAAAGTTATGCTATCCATACATTTCATGCTATATGGGGGCCCTGACTCGATACCACTGGACTTTCTTCCCAAGTGATATACACTCACCGGCCACTTTATTAGGTACACCTGTCCAACTGCTCGTTAACACTTAATTTCTAATCAGCCAATCACATGGCGGCAACTCAGTGCATTTAGGCATGTAGACATGGTCAAGACAATCTCCTGCAGTTCAAACCGAGCATCAGTATGGGGAAGAAAGGTGATTTGAGTGCCTTTGAACGTGGCATGGTTGTTGGTGCCAGATGGGCTGGTCTGAGTATTTCAGAAACTGCTGATCTCCTGGGATTTTCACGCACAACCATCTCTAGGGTTTACAGAGAATGGTCCGAAAAAAAAAAACATCCAGTGAGCGGCAGTCCTGTGGGCGGAAATGCCTTGTTGATGCCAGAGGTCAAAGGAGAATGGGCAGACTGGTTCGAGCTGATAGAAAGGCAACAGTGACTCAAATAGCCACCCGTTACAACCAAGGTAGGCAGAAGAGCATCTCTGAACGCAAAGTACGGCGAACTTTGAGGCAGATGGGCTACAGCAGCAGAAGACCACACCGGGTGCCACTCCTTTCAGCTAAGAACAGGAAACTGAGGCTCCAATTTGCCCAAGCTCATCGAAATTGGACAGTAGAAGATTGGAAAAACGCTGCCTGGTCTGATGAGTCTCGATTTCTGCTGCGACATTCGGATGGTAGGGTCAGAATTTGGCGTCAACAACATGAAAGCATGGATCCATCCTGCCTTGTAGCAACGGTTCAGGCTGGTGGTGGTGGTGTCATGGTGTGGGGAATATTTTCTTGGCACTCTTTGGGCCCCTTGGTACCAATTGAGCATCGTTGCAACACCTTGTGGAATCTATGACACGAAGAATTGAGGCAGTTCTGAAGGCAAAAGGGGGTCCAACCCGTTACTAGCATGGTGTACCTAATAAAGTGGCCGGTGAGTGTATATCACAGGATGCTCTATCACTAAATTCTACATATTAATTATTTGTACTAATCCCCCTCTTCTTTGTAACAGGTAAATCTGCTCAATGGGTGGGTGGTGGAGTTGTTGGGTGGGTGGTACGAGTAGTTATAGGATTGTCTTTATTTCTCTCTACGCTTTTACCACTCCAATGCTGTATCTCTTCATGTGCTTAATTGGTATATTTGTTAAATACTTCTGTCCTTTTTTTTCCCACAATACAAATGATCTGATATAACAAAAAACGAAAGAAAATTTAAGTCAAACAAGCAAACAGTAACTAAACTAGCTTCACTAAACAGCTGTACCGTCTATGTCTTGAGCACATTGAACAAACATCTACTTTGAAGGGAGAAAAATTACACACACAATAATGGCATATCGCCATGGGTGTGGGCCCTACCTATCTGGGAAACTGGCCCTCGAAAGTCTCTGTTCAGAATGGAGAGTAGGTCATGCTGGTGCATCACTTTACATTTTTTTCTACAGGAGTTATGAGTAACATGTTCGGCTGTGCTTGGAACTCCGAAGAGTAGTGCACAAGCGAACAAACCCCAGATCAATTCATACATATTCACAAAAGATTAGTTAATAATTTGGCCATACAATATATACTCACTAAACTATAACATACATCTATATACACCCAAAGTGATTTCAACCTAATGAACCAAGGGCAGAATAAATACCACATTTCATATGAAGTAAATAAAAAAAAAAACTTTATTAATATGCTGCAGCCACAGTGTTGCCCCAAAAAGGCACCGTAACACCTTGGTGTGTATCATCAGATCTTCACCACCTGATACAAATGTATGTTACAGTTTACTGAGTATATATTTATAGGCATAGATTACTAACTAATCTTTTGTGAATATTTATGAATTGATCTGTGCACTTGCACTTTATATTTATTTTTCCATGGATGAATTATACCCCATTTCATCTGTTATTTGTTACTTAATTCATTTACTTATTGCATTTTATGTTAAATACACCATTTAGTGTTTACTCCCTGTTGCTGCAGTTTGGTATTATTATCATTTCTCACTTTTTAATATTTAATTCTAACCCTATCATGTTATGTGTGTTTTGATTAATAAAGATTGTTAATATATTTGAATGCTGTTTATGCTTGTGATTTATTACTTGTAACATTGTTATTTATAGGAGGTTCTACATTTGTATATCCAATGTTGTTTTTTATATGTTTGGTGGTTCTTGAAATATAGGTATTAATTGTTCCTTTTATTATCCTGTAACCAGAACTGAAACTAATTTGCACAGAGGAATAGTCCAAAATTCCTCTTAATTGTTGTGCAAATTGTATTTACCGCTACATGAACCAATTACTGGATGTAATTGTAGTGGCAGCCAATTTTTTTTCTTTTTCCTTTGCTCCTTCTTCCATTAACTTTCTAAGAGCAATGTTTTTTTTTTTTTATATTACCATTGATAGAGCTGTATGTAGAATGGCTTGTTTATTTGCAGAGTGAGTTTTATTTTTAAGGCCATTTCTGGGTACCTTACTTTTTCTGTTTCTGATGTTAACTTTGATGATTGTGTCCTGAATCTTTCGTCACAGGTTTTGACTAATAACCAATTAAGCGTGTTGTCCTGTGGATTACCAATTGTGCCCACAAGTAATTTTGAATTGTTTAATACCATACTTGATATAAACCATTTTGATAGGAATCTAAGGATATGTTCACATGACATTTTTTCACGCTTATTTTGGAGCGTATTTCACGCTGAAATATGCCCCCAAATAAGCTTTTTAATGTTCTAAACACCTCTCATTGCTTCCAACGTAAAATCCACACCATCATTCACATGATGCTGAGTTTAAAAGCATATTTACGGCGAGTATTTAGTATTTAGAGACTATTTTACTCTTGTAAGTTTAAGCGCCTTGTCAATTCTTAAGGTTTTTACGCGAGCAATAGCCCCATAAGAAACAATTGGGATTGGATTTTCTTGCAGAAATTCTTCAAAAACGCTCCACACTTTGTGTAGCATTATTTGAGGCGTCTCTATGTCGAAGATTCTCTGTACTCACCAATTGCATATCTGCACCATACAAGAGAAGCACGTGGAGATGGTGCTCCCTGTGCTGAATTGGATGTGTGGCACAAGATTGTGGCATGATTACCTGTTTACCATTTCTGTGCAATAACATTCACAACATAATGTATATATTATAAATATGATGTTTTCTAAGCTCTGGGTATCTTGGTATCTGTACTTCAATAGCTGTAAGGAGGTCAGTTATATTCTTGACTATAGACTACGGCAGTGTGGGGCAGCACAGCATCAGCATTCACATTTAGCTATTATTCTTTAAAAATTGCTTGTTAACAATGGTAGCCAGGGCTGCATAATTTCAAGGCCGTGACAAAAAAAATGCACTGAAAAAAGTGTAAAAAAACATGCATTATATTTAAATGCATTATTTTTATATTACCTATTGGTACGGAGACATTTTTATACCATAGTATTTTACAGATAGACAAAAAGCATTTATTCAGTATTGATTTGGATGGTCTTGAATTTCAGGAACAGTTAAATTACTTCATGTATCAGAATTAGATGAATCTTGGGATGTCTCACACACAAGGAGTTTACATTAGGTTAACTTGGCACGCGTTGATGCCATGGATTATTTTCAAAAGGCTGTAGAACATAATTTAAATCCATTGAATACAATTGTTAATATTGAGCAAACTCATTCAATTCACAATCTTTCATTAGGAGAACGTAGGGCTGTCATAGAAGTAAAAATATGGATCATCTTGTCATAAAGATGGCTGATAAAGGGGAAAGTGGTTGTCATGGACAAAAGCATATACAAACAAATGTCATTCAATTTATTAGACAATGAAACAACTTATACAGTAGAGAATTACGATTTGATACTACAGAGTTAATCAAATTAAAAGGTCTCATAGACAAAGGATGTATTTGGTATTATCAGTAAGAAACAAGCACGTTTCTTGCTAGTGGATTGTCCAATAACACTGATATTTCACGGTTCACCAAAAATACATAAACCGCTAGTTACACCCCCTTTGCATCCATTCATTTCTCTCAGTAAAGATTGTGTGAATGAGTAGATCACCTTTTACAACCCCTTGTTACTCCTGTCCTGAGTTATATTCAGGACAGTAAACAGATACTTGGCTTGTTTAGGGCTTTCAATTGGAAATCAAATTATATCTGGCTTACCTGTGACGTGTGCTCCCTTTACTCATGCATTCTTCATGAAAGAAGTATTATGGCGTCAGCCTATCTTTCACATTTATTGAGGAATTAATGGAATTTATTTTGGATACAGTTTCTTATTTATTGAAACATAATTTTTTTCAGTTTAATCATTAATTTTATTTACAGTCACAGGTTGCTATGGGGGTCAAATTTTCAACATTACTTGACAATCAAAATACATTTTTTCATCAAATAATCCCAATTCTCAGTTCATTCACTGGTATGGAAGGTTGATCAACGATATTTTAATTGTGTGCGGGAATCGGAGATCATTGGTTTTCTTTCCTACCTTTAAGGGGTTGTATCATTTCATTGAATGGTCTTCAGAATAAGGGGATAGTGAATACAAGCAATTTTGCAATTAGATGTCATTAGCAAAGCTGTCTTGTAATCATAGGATCCCTTATCTTCTGTTTCTGTTTACACTAATCTCCAGGTCCTGGTCGGATCCCTCCTCCTTGCATTTCACTAGCTGAGAGCTCATTTACATTCTGTTCGGCCTCCTGTCAGCTGTATTCACAGAGCTTGCATTCCTGCCTCTCACTCAAAGTAAGGAACCGGCACATTTTCACTCTGCACAGCCTGAAGAAACAGAATAACACTGCAGGGCTTCTATAATCAGAAAACAGCACAATTGTGCGACTGTGCCTAAACATAGAAGGAGCATTAGGGGCCGAGAGTATTTCACTCTGCACAGCTCTGGAGCAGTTTATACAAGACTGAATTCAATTGTATCATGAATGCAAGCCTGTGGTATGTAAACAGCTCTTACCTACTCTGCATAGGGAGAGACACCGTGTGGAGGAGGGGGGGAACACACGGAGCCAGCATGAACAGTGAAGGGGGGGGATGATGTCATCCCTTCGGTTAAGAAACACCAAGCTGGGAGGGGAAAAACGCCCCTGAATTTCTGTAACTGAGAGGCTGTGAGAGCACTAAAAACAGGCTAACTGACGAAGCGATACATCCCCTTTAATTTCAATGATGATAATTTGCGCTTTACTTATTCTTATGATAGACATGAAATTGCATTCTTAGATGTTTGACTCACAGGTAATTCCAGCAAGGGAAGAGTGGTCACCTCTTTGTATTGCAAAGAAACTGCTGGAGATTCAATCCTATATGCCTACAGTAATCATCCTAATTGTACCATTAAATCCATACCAGTTGGCAATTTTACCAGAATTAGGCGAGCTTGTACTAGGGATAATACTTTGAAGAGGCTGGTATCAGAATCTTAACAAAGACAAGTTCGTAGACGGTATCCGAGATGGATGTTAAATAGCGCTGAGGACATAGTCTCATGTAAAAATAGGGATTCGTTATTGGAACCTGCCCTCCGTTCTTTGGATTCTGATGGCCTTTGTCAAATTATCAAATTTTTTATATGTTACAGTGACCAATATCATCAGGTGGTACTACAGGTCATTAAAAAGAACCTTCCCATTCTACACCAGACTATGACATTACTTAATATTCTTAAACAGGGGTGTCGTTTTTACCCAGAAAAGTGAAGACCTTAGGATATGTCTACACAGCACAGGTTTTCCTTCAGATTGTCGGTGGTTTTTAGTATTAAGAAACCTCTGAAAATCTGAAGGAGAACTTTTCACATAGACCTCAATACAAAAAATTACCTGTAGTCTATACAGGTCTTTTTTTTTCTGGTCAGTTTTCAAAGCTGGAGGTTTTAGGAACATGTTGTAAAATCTGTCGAAGTCCAGTAGAAAATTTACTATTGAAGTCTATGGCTATGTCTACACCGCACAGGTTTCCCTTCAGATTTTCTGTATTTTTTAGTATTTAGGAACCTCTGAAAATCTGACGGAGAAGTTTTCACATAGACTGCCCCAAAAATCATGCCAAAAACCTCAACAAAAAGCTAAAAACCACCCAAAAAACTCATCGTGAACCCAGCTGCTTTGGACAAAAAACTGACAAAATACTCAGGTTCAAACAGTTTTTAAGTTTTGGTTTTCGACTACGGTAGTTTTTTGTCCTATGCTGTGTGGCTCTAGCATTGGGATCTCTCTTATCTCCCAGTTTACATAAAGAAAAAAAACATAGTCCAACTTCCAATTGGTTGAGTACCTGTAGTAACTACAAATCTGGCTGCAATCACGGCTCTACTTGCCGATATATGAAGATTACCGATCAATACAGATCATTACATTCTACTTGTCTTTCCTATCAAAAGCTTACCTAAATGAATGAATTACAAGAATGATCTTGTATATATTTATTAAGTGGTAATTAGCTTTTCTCTGTTTTGATAATTGTTACATTTTAAGATTCTTAATTTCTTGTCGCGATTCCTGTAACACCATTGTGACTGGTCTATGTGTTGTTTTAAATGATTTGCACACTATGTATACATTTTTCAATTTTTTTGGTGCTGGTCTCTTTGACCTTATTTTTGGTCAATCATCCTTGTCTACTGCCAGTGACCTCCTGGATTTGACTGTGCACCCTTGATAGACTTTAGTACATGTGAGGTGGCTAATTTTTTTTCATTTCTTTGTCATTACAAATAGTAGATAATGCCATAATGACTGTTCCTTTGTTCTCTGGACAGGCCTAGATAAAGATCACACTAGACTAAATTACACAAGGGCAATTACAAGAGCAGTAAAGGAAAGGATAAGGGAACCATTAATCAATCTTCACTGCTGTGCACAGAGCATAAGTCAGAGGGCAAACTAGGAAATCATGCACATAGGGGAACTTTATATATATATTTTTTTATAAATATATATTGTGACAAAGCACAGGCCTTGTCATTGAGGGCCGATATGTGCCACCGTACCTTAGGGCTGTGGTGGAGTGAAGCCGAGTAAGTAGGTCTGCAACCTTAGGTTGCAGACAATTGTTAATTTCTTTGCATCACTGCTTTAAGCAGTTTTATTCCGGGTCTGGCTTTCTGGAGCAGTCTTAGAGCTGGGTGGGGGACTGCTCCCACATATCCACCCCAGGTTTTCCCTGGCCTATAAAACCAGGAAGTCAGCAGGCCTGGGTGTGGTATGCCACTCCAAGCCTGGAGATGGAGAGGAAGGATCCCCCCTCGCGCTGTAAGCACCGGGTGTTAGCTGCAATTAGCCGCTAACACCCGGTGGCTGTGTAACAGGGTCGCACTGCGATCCTGATACACATCTCCTTAACACCACCATGACGTACCCATAAGTTCGGGGTTTGTTAAGGGTTAACCCCTAACGACCCTGGACGATTAGATACGTCCCAGGGCCGCTAAGGGCTTTGCAGGGGGATCGTAACGTGACCCCCCCGAACAGCCGCGGGTGTTAGCGGCTGATCGCCGCTAACACCCGCAGTAACAGCGTCGGCGGGTGGCTCCGCCTGCTGGCGCTGTTTAACCCTAAAGACACCGCGGCAAAGAGGGGCCGCGGCTCCCATCGACTCCCACCGATCGTTACGGTCATCGCATCAGCGCAGCTAACTGCGCGATCCGACGACCGGACACGGTGGTGGGGAGCCCTGTGAAGGCTCCCGTCACTTACATTTGCCGGTTTGCCCCACTTCCGGCCGTAGACAGGAAGTGGGGAAACCGCAATTTTTGTACACCCTAATGCATTGCCTATGCAATGCATTAGGCTGTATTAACAATCGCGCCCCCTAGTGTTCAAGCACCATAGGGGGACTAAATGTTACAGTAAAAAAATAAATAAATAAATAAAGTTTTAAAGTACAAAAAAAAAAGTAAATTAAAAGTTCAAATCACCCCCCTTCCCATTTTACAAATAAAATCATTAAAATAATAAAAAAGTTACACCCTATTTGGTATCGCCGCTCCGAAAAAATCGATCTATAAAAATATAACATCATTTATCCCGTACGCTGAACATAGGAAAAAAATTCCAAAACCAAAATTTTCTTTTTTGGTCATTTTACGTACTCAAAAATGGAATAAAAATGATCAAAAAGTCGCTGCATTCCCCAAAATGCTAGCATAAAAAGTACACTTCAGCCCGCAAAAATTTTTCCCCCTCACTGACGTCCGTAGGTGTAAGTTTCAAAAAAGTTATATGCCGCAAAAATGGCCCGTGGCGCAAATTTCAAAAATAGAAAAAGTTTGGAATTTTTTTTACGGTACCAAAACATAACGGAAAACATACAATTGGGATTGCGGTTGCGTAAACCTGTAGAAATACAGATAACACATTATATTTACCAAGATTGAACACCGTAAAAGCAAAACACCCAAAACATGCAAAATATGTTTTTTTTTCACAATTTGTCCCACTTGGAATTTTTTTTGCGGTTTCCCAGTATATTCTATAGTAAGTGAAAACACCATTAGAAAGTACATCTTGTCCCCAAAAAAAAAGCCCTCATGTGTCTATGTAGGGGGGAAAAATAAAAAAGTTATGCTTTCAGAAGGGGAGGATGGAAAAACGAACGTGTCAACAACAAAAAACGCTGGGTCCTTAAGGGGTTAAAGAAAAACTAAATCTAGATGTGACAATGGCTACCGTATATCGTTCTCCATAAGTAGCCACATACACAAATAGAAACATAATCACAACTTTTAATAATGCTAAACTTTGGACTTTAAAGTCTTCATTGAGTTAGCACAGTCAGAAGTTTATATTGAGAAGGACTTGTAGTATTTTTATAGAATAGGTTTGTGTAGTTATCTAGCTCACCTCATACATGACAACAATACTGTTGCCTTTTTTACACTTGGAGCACAATCCTAACAGAGATTTATAGCATCGTCCCTGGAGACAGTTTATAAAAGGTAACATACTTATGAATTTACAAGAAGAAAGGGAAAAAACTTACATGTCCCTCATGAGACGGGAGTCCTCCGCCTGCACTAGCATGCTGCGGATTAGGTTAGATTGATCTGCCATGTCTGCAGTTAGCTTCTGATGTACAGAATGGGAGTCATCTACCTGTGAGAGAAAATAGGATATTGGGCTTCTAGGGTAGATCTTTAACAATTTTAGTAATATGTAATAATCCTGCCAACATACCAAAATTGGGAAGTTTTGATCTTTTCATGACTGTGTTTAAGGGTTTGTCCCCGAATTTTAGGGGGAAAAATTTTTTTTTTTCTTAGATTAAACAAAAATTGATTTTGGGGGGCTACAGGCCCTTTTTCTTCAATTTTTCAAATTTGTAATTATAGGAAAAAATCAGGTAAGAGTCCAAAAATTAACTTCTAGCTTTAAAGGGTGTTTGTAACAATAAACATTTATGACTTAATCCTCCACTGGGACCCAACAATGCTAAAATTTAGGGAAAAGTTTGCCCTTTATTTGTTCAGGCCCCAAGTTTAGTTTGAAAACAGTGGTTTAACATTCACCGATCCCTTAAAACCTTGTGTCTGGCGGTTCGGCTCCTCTTCACTCCGTCGTTTCATAGCTCTTAAGATAGGCTTCCTGCAAAACCCTTTAAGCCTTTTGTAACACGCATAAAAAGGGCCCTTTTTGTCCAGTTCCCCAATTTTTTTTGGACAAATAGGCCTTTCTTATTTTCCTTTGGGTTTTTGCGAAAAGGGCCCCAAAAAGGCTCGTTGGGTTTTACCCCCATGACAACGACCAGGTCCCCCCCCCATGGACACCAAACTCCTAAAATTGGGGGTTCAAGTTTTGTTTCCTCCCGTGCCGCGACAAAGGGCGGGAAAACCCCTGGTTTGGGGGGCTGCTGCTCGGTTTATCCATTGGGAAGCAAATTTGGGAGTTCCGCCGTTTTTCAGCTTGTCTGAAAAACGCAAACCGGGTAAAAAAGCCCAAACCCGTGCCGTGTGGACATGCCCTTAGTGTTCAGTGGGACCCCAGCGATTAGACATTCATCACCTGTGGATAGGCGATAAATGTCTATAGTGACAGAAACCCTTTCAATGTAACTCCAGAGTTAGACACAGCCTCAGTTCATGAAGAACAATCATCCAAGTATAGACATTTATTAGTAAAAGAGCAAACGCAGGGAGAGAACAGACTAAAATTGGTGGCAGGGTGTATTTATATTATGTTTTAATGTAATAATAATTAGTAGTAATTAGCAGGAAACACATTATCTTTGTGTTCTCTGCTGTCACTACGTACATATCACTGGTACCAGTGATCTAAAAGTAACAGCCCATTAGATCACTGACATTCAGAGATACTGCAGATTTCTTCTTCTCTGCATGCCTCCTCACTACAGGGAATCCCTGTGACATAATTACTGATTTTATGGGG
>JAODAL010017094.1:0-78761 GCA_025379985.1 Phyllomedusa bahiana
TTTTTTTTTTTTTTTTAAAAATTTTTTTTTTTTTTTTTTTTTTTTGTTATCACGCCTATACCCTTTAAAAAATCATGTAAGTCATATAAAGCATTCTAATCTTTTGATTAGAATCACAGTGCATTGTTATGTTTGAAGGTCCGTGGGAGACAGAGAGAGGTTGCTAAGAAAGGATATCTACATCAATATGTGGAAGACATTATGGATCCAGAAAGTCGTCAGGATCCTCTACAGCATCCCCAGGCCCTGCAGCATGTCTTTTATTGGCGTTCCTTTTATATATGGACTGGGATTTCTTCAGGTTCAACAGAACCTGGGCCTAAACTGCACAGTTTTTCTGACTCAATCTCTACCTTGGAGTTATCAGAGGCAGATGAAGAGAGAGAACCAAAGTGTGGATGAAAGCCATAATTACAGAAAAACAACAAAGTATTGATGGATGCATGATGACGATTATTGATGGCGAATTCTGCCAATGAAAGGTAAGTAATATAGTCTGACTGATTGTCAGCGCAATAACATCTAAGGTATTGTTCAAAAGTCTGATTGAAGCGCTCAGTCTGACCGTCAGACTCAGGATAAAAAGCTGGGTAAATTATAACTGGATTCTGAGTTTCGTACAAAAGCTCTCCAAAATTTAGCTACAAACTGTACTCCCCTGTCAGAAACAATATTTTCAGGAATCCCATGAAGATGAACTACATGATCAATAAGGAGTTGTGACTAAATTTTAGAGCTCAGAAGCAGAGACGGGAGCACAAAATGACACACCTTACTGAAACAGTCAACAATTACCCAAATTACAGTCTTTCCCTCAGCGGGGGGTAAATTCGTCATAAAGTCCATGGACAAATATGACCAGGGTCTTTGAGGAATGGGTAAATGGTGAAATTCCCCCATAGGACAAACATGAGGGACCTTGGTTCGAGCACACGTCTCAAAGGCGGACACGTAAGCAGTGATATCAAGAAGCATGGATGGCCACCAGTAAAAACGAGCAATTAGTCTTTTAGTTCCTGCAATCCGTCGGTGCCTGCGAAAAACTGAATTGTGCAGCTCATCGCATAGTCGGAATCTAAATTGTACTGGTACAAACAACTTCCCACTGGGAGTCGACGGAGAAGCTAAATCCTGAAATTGTCTGGGCAGGTCCAGGGAGACCACAGATACAACCATCCATTTAGCTAAAATGGGTTCCAAGGGTAACATGGAAGATTGAGTGGTGCAGAAAGTTTGAGACAGAGCATCGGCTTTGACATTTTTGGAACCAGGTCTATAGGTAACAATAAAGTCAAATCTGGTTAAAAAAAAAGGCCCACCTAGCCTGTCTGGGGTTGAGTCTCTTGGAGGACTAGAGATAAGTCAGATTCTTGTGGTCCGTGAGTACAGTTACTTTAATTCTAGCACCCTACAAAAAGTGACGCTATTCCTCAAATGCCCACTTGATGGCTAGAAGTTTGCGATTCTGAATGTCATATTTACTCTCAGTGCGGGAGAATTTCAATGAGAAAAATGCACAGGGGTGAAGGTTGTTAGGTGTATTACTTAAGCCAAAAGGCATCACTAAATACTCATAGAGCCCATCAGGGGTATTAAAGGCAGTTTTCCACTCATCTCCCTTATGGATGCAAATTAAATTATAGGCACCCCGTAAGTCTAATTTGGAAAACCAGGTAGCTCCAGATATCTGACTGAACAGATCTAGGATGAGAGGAAGAGCATACTGATTTCTAACAGTAAATTTTATTTTAATTCTCGATAGTCTATGCAAGGTCTGAGACGTCCATCCTTCTTCTTAACAAAAAAGAAGCCAGCAGTCACGGGAGAGATAGAGGGGCAGATATGACCCTTGCAGAGTCTATCCTATGAGGAGGAGGTGTTTCACAGCCTGACTCAGAAAGTACATCTGAAAAATCTTTGATAAAGTCAGGTACGGACGGATTACTAGGGGAAACAGTAATCCTGCCTAAGCAGAGCAACTGCCTTGAAAAGGGCAACCCTGCATTAGAACTTCCTGAGTTGTTCCTAGTAAAACGTGTGCCAAACAGGCAGTAGACAAACATATGACAAACAAGGGACAGACGCCACAGAAAACAAATAGAGAATAGTCGTATGGGTGAGGTCAAACTAGGAGTATGCGAAGTACCGAATGGCAGAACAGGAGAGTAACCAGAAAGACAAGCCAAAGACCAGCAAACAACACAGCAGAGCAAAACAGACAGCTAGGATACGAAAAGCAATCACCAGCAGGGCCAGGCAGACAAGAAGGTTTAAAACCCCAGCCAGGGATTGGGCTCAAGTGCTTAAACCCATAGCATAAAACAAACCCTGGGAGGCTGTAACAAAAACCACCCTTTAAAAGGGCCGTAGCACAGCCCTGCACCTCAAGGTGAGCGAAACTCTTTTGACATTTGAGAGGAAAAAAAATACTACTACGACAAGCGAACGCCTCTCTTTTTTTTTTCTTTCTATAGACAGTGCTAATCTCTGTCTACCCCATACAAGATCTGGTGTGATTCTGTGTTACAGAAGTGACATGTTGCTTTTTATTCTGCATTGTGGATCTCAAATTTGCATAAGAAAAAATAGGAGTAGTAGTTAACAGAGTAAATACAAACTTGGAAGGGTGAGGCATGAAAAGACATCCCCACACTATGCGTTTTAATCAAAACTTTATAAAAAAAAAACAGGAGGGTTTTTAGTTTTATCTTTTTGATCAAAACATATAGGCCCACTTGCCACGTCGCGGCGACCTCTATAAAGTTAAATGGGGTTGATGCTGCTGTGATGCCGTGCTGGTGAGGTGGGCAGCCAGAGCGGAGGGGGCTTTTGGTGCTGTTGGGCCATGGGCGTGCCCCCCATCTGGTGGTTTTTGCTGGGTGGTGGCCCCGAAAAGCAGTGTTACCCCCATTTAGCGTAGGGACCCACTTTATAGAGGTCGCTGCGACGTGGCAAGTGGACCTATATGTTTTGATCAAAAAGTATACGAAGAACCTCCTGTTCATTTTTTATAAAGTTTGGCTGAGAAGCATTAGATAAACATATAGTGTGAGGATGTGCGGTTCATGCCTCTCCCTTCCAAGTTTGTTAACAGAGTAAACTACAGCTCTGATTCCCATTGGAAAGCGATGAAATTAGGATCACACTCACACTGATTCCCAATTGGATTCTGTGTTAGAATCCATGTGAAAACAATTCCTTCTAACCAGGACTTTAGAAAGGGTTACTTAGTAAAAAGCTGTTCTGGCAATGTCATTATACCATGTACAGTATGTATACACTATCTACAGAGCTCATTTATGGCGACATGTCGGGAAAGAGGCGTCGCTATGCCAGTTTTAAGGCGCATTAAATGAGTGTATAGGGCGCATGAATGAATGAACCTGTCAAAAATCTGGCGTCTGCCGTCTGCATAGTATAATTGATGCGCCTAATCTAGACGCATAACAAAATGTAGGTGCATAGCATATCATTGCCAACATATTTGATGCGCCTACTTTAGGTGCTTTCAAATGTGTAGTGCCTCGCATATAATGCTCCTAGTTTTGGCGTACTACAGTTCATTTATATAGAGATCAGGGTGTCAACAGTTTTTTGCCGCAAAAAAATACTCCAAAAAAATGGCGCAGCCCTAATAGGACATGTTGCCCTATGTGTTTATAAATAGAAACAAATATTTGTTGCCTTTTCCGTTCAGTGCACACTTTATTGCTAAAAGTAGAATGAAAAAATCTGTTGCCATGGAGAGATCAAATTTATGGTATGTGGGAATGTGACAGTTCAGAAGCTCTTGTTAGCTTGTGAGTAGAACATTGTTATCTTCACTTGTATTCTCCTGACAGTGCAGCCAAAAGTTCAATAGGAAGGAGGAAATGGAGGAGGAATGCATCGAGCAGCATTTTAGTAAAAGAAGAGAAATACTGTATAATAGTCAAATATAGTTGTTGCCAGTTTTGAACTTTTTCTCATTATAATCTACAGACAGCTGTCTATAACACAGTACAAAAGCAGTTCCAATTTTATAATATGCAAGACACAAAAATTAGGAGGCCAAATTTTCTTTTTTGGGAGGAGATAGTCCATTAAATTGTCTTATACATACACTCCTCAGGATTGAAACTGCAACACCAAGAAGGACAAGCAATAAGGTTATGTAAATCAAGGAAATAGCAGGAGTCGCTCAGATTTACACAAGATCACATTTTCAGGTACCTATCTCTAATGTGTGGCGTCTAGGGGGCAAAGTCTTTTAGAAACATAAAACATCAACAATAGCATAAATTGGTATAAGATGATTGTGTGATGCTTCCTGTTCATCAACGTGCCTGTTAGCGCCACTTGTTGCAAACTGAGAGGGACAGAAATGTAAAACTGATAAACCTGGTGTATCACTCCAGCAGATCACTATGCACCTAGTCCAAGAAGTTATCACTCCCACACTATCCCAAGATGTCATCACACCGGCAGATCACTACGCGTCTATCCCAAGATGTCATCACTCTGGCAGATCACTTTGCGACCTATCCCAAGATGTCATCACTCCGGCAGATCATTTTTAGACCTATCCCAAGATGTCATCACACCGGCAGATCACTACGCGTCTATCCCAAGATGTCATCACACCGGCAGATCACTTTGCGACCTATTCCCTTGTCTTGGGGTTATACTAGATTCCGATCTGTCTTTCACCCCCTATATCCAGTCCCTTGCCCGATCCTGTCATCTGCACCTTAAGAATATCTCCAGAATCTGTCCTTTTCTCTCTGTGGAAACAACTCAAACTCTCATTGTTGCTCTTATTCATTCTCGTCTTGACTACTGCAACTCCTTGCTTATCGGTCTCCCCTCTCCAATCTGTCCTGAATGCAGCAGCCAGGCTCGTCTTTCTTTCCAGCCGCTATACTGATGCCTCTACCCTGTGTCAATCACTGCACTGGTTGCCTATTCAGTATAGAATACAACATAAACTCATCACTCTCTCCCATAAAGCTCTCCACAGTGCTGCACCACCTACATCTCCTCCCTCATCTCTGTCTACCACCAAACACGCTTATGCTTGTGTGATATAGATTAATTCCTCAATATCCGAACCCCCAGGGACCCCCCAAGGTTTCCCCAACATGCGCACCATTTCTCTGGAAAATGAATTTATGTTTTAAAGGGGCCTGGAATACATTTCCCCTTGGCCTACAGAACCCCTAATGGTAACCCCCCCCCCCCCCTCCCACGGGCATTATTTTCGCTTTTAAAACTGTAATAATGTACTGTCTGGGTGGGGTCCACCCAAATTCTACATAAAAAACCCCCATATTTATGTAATGGAGGACCATTGTAAATTAGCACTTCTTCCCCGGATCATTTAAAATGAGTGTTGAGAGTTACCGGGGTCCTTAAAGTGGGGTTTATGTATGTTTTTTGTTGCACTACACCATCAAATTGTAAAATGTGCGAATTGTTGGCGTTATGTAAATAAAGATTTTATTTTATTTTTTCCTTGGGCCTATCCTAAGATGTCACACTCGGTATATCGCGTCTAGCCCCGAGTCATCACTCCCGGGAGAATATACACACTAGCCCCAAGAGGCTCATTAGCGATCATACTACCTAACCCAAAATGCACAATTCCAAAATCGCAGCCCTCTACTAGAAAAAAAAAAAAAAACTTTGGAATTTTTGGAAAAAATATTTCTGCTCTTTGTTTGGGTTCTTAGTGTAATTTTTTTTTTATCAAAACTGTTCAAAAAAGGCTACCTCAATACAGTGGGAAAATACCCTATTGTTACTCTTTGGTGTCTTACCCTTTTAGTGTGCTGCTGTAAGGATTGTGTTTGTATTTTGTGCCACACCCCGGGATGATATGTCATTTAAAAAAAAAAAATTGGGGGAATCGCAGACCAAACAATGTTTTTTAAACCCCCAAAATGTCATTATTGGCAAAAACATGCACCCGCCCGGTGCATCACTCTGGTAGATCACTAGCACCCGCCAAGAAATAAACACTTGGCAACATGCGCCTTACCCAAAAAAATTCATCAAATCTGGTAGATCACCCAAAAACCCAAAAAATTAGGCCCAAAGAAGTTTATACTCCAGCCCCGATCACTTTACTACAACACCCAAGGATCTCATCACTCCGAGTTCCCCTATGGCCCATCAAAGATGTCATTACTCCAGCGGATCATACAACTGCCCAAGAGATATCCCGAGTCACACACACCCAGCCCCCGAAGTCAGTACTCAGAGATACTACCACTAGCCCAAGAAGTCATCAATACAGCAGATCACTACACACCTTGCATACAGTTGATCATGCTACTTCACCTGCATCGAGTAATTGCTAAGGGAGCTCCCAGACCCAAAACCCTTGAGGGATTTAATTTACCCAATGTGGAAAATTTAATTAAAAAACCTTTTTTGATATCGGGTTCAAGGTGTGTAATGTTTGTATTTCTCCCAGGGGTACTTTTACTCTTTATTTAAAAAAAAATTTGCAATTTTTTTGATTATTTTGTATCCATTTTTTTTAATTTAATTTTTCCCATATCCTTAACAGGGTCTCTCAATCTTTGATTTCCTTTTAATTTCCTTTTGGTGTTGCAATTTCAATGTTGCAGAGAGGATGTTACTGGAATAGTCTGGGTTTTTGTGCATTGGGGAATGTGTTTTGGGTTAAACCAATAGTAAAAACCCCCCCTTATTTTGCCCAAATTAGTATTCCCAGTATGTAACAGTTTTGGGAAAATAAAAATTGGGGCGATTTATCTTCTTTCCAACTTTTTAGACAGTTTTAAATTTTACGCTGGAAATTTTTAACAATGTGTCACATTTGTCATAATGTTGATAATCTGGTACACTTTAAGAAAATTTTTAAATTTTAAAACCCTTACCCTTTTTTGTAATGGCCCATTTAGGGCCTAACTTTTTGGAAAATTTTGGTTGGGGCACAGAAATCCCCCACAATAAGTTGCCCTGTAGGGCAAACCCAACCCCCTTTTTTGTGGCCCCCAGAATTGTGAAAAATATGTGCAAATGGCAGAATCTTTTTCCCCTTTTTAAAAAATTATTGTTATAACAGAAAACTGCATCCGGGCCCAAATTTCCAAATTTTAGTCATTTCCCTTCAAAAATCTCCCCGTGGCCTAATGTTCAGTGGAATAATAAAAACAGTTCTTGCGGCCACACTTTGTAGCAAAATTGAAAAACCCTTGAAATTAATTTAAAAAAATTTCCAAATGACTTAACCCTCATTCCCCTTGAATCATTCCGAACTTTAAACCGTATACAAGCTTTATTTAGACATCTATGAATTTTCTTCCCTTTGATCAGCAATTCTAAATTATGTCTAAAGTACTTAGTTCAGCAGCAGTGTTAGTATTCATACATCTTCACACATCTTGTAGTATAATAGTTAGTACTAATTAAAGTGCACATATAATCCGAATCATGTTTATTGTATAGGTTAAAAGAGTTTTAAAATATTTTCAAAAACCCCCCTCCCCTTCTTTGAACCCCCTTTAAAAATAAAAAATTAACTTGTACTCATCTCTCCCACTGTTCTAGTACCACCGCAGCTCTAATGTCCCCTCCCGGAACCAGCAGAAACCCCGCCTTGTTCTTTGCTAAATTTAAACCATGGGGCATGTTAGCCCCCGGTGTCCCCTGTCGCATTGTACATTTAAGGGACCACTGAGGCCAAAGATGGTTCAACAACTTTTCATGTATTTAATATTTATACATGTAAGGTATTTTTAAAGTGAAAATACTGCAATATATAGACATTCTATTGTTACCCTGAAAGAGGTTATCTACGCTATATTGTTTTTATTATTACATATATAGTAGGAAACCCTTTACAATTTTGAAAAATATCCCAGGAAATAAAATTTTTGTTTCCGGGTCCCCCCCCTTTTTATCCTCTCTTGGCCCTTATCTAGAAAAAAAAAAAAAATTTTGTATAGCCCACATTTATGTACAAGAAAGGGCCCCTTTTGGGGACTAACTATATGGATAAAGGATTCAGTATGTTGACTCATAGCATTCTTTTTGAAAACGGGTTCATGGCCTCTTATGGGGAAATTTTGGGGGCCTTTATTAAAGGCCCCCTTTTATAAGCAGTGTGCACTGAGCCGTTTGTCCTGAATACATAGATGCTTTTGCCCAAAGGAGAGGAATGGAAGCTACCCGATGAAGTTGCTTTGACAAGGGTTAAATTTAACTTCACCAAATTTTTTATAAAAAAGTGAATCAAAAACCTGTTTTTTTATAATGCAGAAAAAATTGAAGCATTTTAAATGTTTTATGAATTCAAAGTTTACACGTGTTTTAGTGTCTGCTGGTGCTGCTGTATTTCTGTAATTGGTAGATTGATATGGAAAGTGCATTTTTTTTTTGCCCTAATTTTAGCGGGAAAAAAAAAAAAATAATTTTGGACGGTGTGGTGGGTGAAATAAAAATTTACTTTAGAAAAATGGTTACATTTAGTAGAAACAGGACTGCCCTTTAAAATCCAAAATAAGAAATTTTGCTTTAAACCGGTGTTTTGTTTAAAAAATTTAGAGTAATTAAAGATACAATTTTATTTTTTCCCCCCTTTTTTTTGTTTTGGGTTGGAAGTTTAAACCTATTGCATCCCAAAAAGGGGGAATTTCCCGGGGTGTGAAAAGCTTTACGTGAGTTAATTGAAAGGAAAAGTGTTTTATAAAATAGTTTTGCCCTTTGAAAAAAGTGGGCCCGGCCTCACCTTACCGCAGGAGTGACATTTATTCTCCATTTTTGAGGTTTTTTTAGTAAAGTTTTCAATTGTGCATCCCTTATCCCGGTTAATCTTTAGTGGAGACCATTAAAAGTGGAAATGATTGGCCCCTGGGTTGAAGGGATCCAGAAAAATGGTGGGTTCATGGGAAAATTTTTACTGCATTATTTACTAATGAAATTGCCTAGAACAAGTAGTAAACAGGTCTGAAGGATGTTTCCACCGTGAGGATAAGGCACTCTAAAGTCACAAAAAACACCTAAGGGCATGTCCCCACTGCACAGGTTTTCGGCGGTTTGCGGTTTTGCAGACTGCCTGAAAAACCGGCCGAAAATGAGCAGAACAGGTTTTCCGCCCGAAAAGCATTGAGCATGCACATTCTTCCATCCGGTTTTCGGATGGAATATGTGCATCTGAACGTGAAGGGGGAGGGCATTTCTCCGCTCGTCGCGGAGAAAAGCCGCCCCCCCACCCCGACCCCCGCGGCCGTGGGGACGGCCGCAAAACAGTGCAGATACCGGTCACATAAACTGACCGGTATTTGTCACTTGCCGTGTCAACGGGCCCTAAGTGTTTTATAGTCAGATAAAAACAGAGACCGTAAATCTGAAATATTGTACTATGGCAGCTTTCACATAGTGATACTGTTTATATAGTGATCTACATGACTACACGATAAGTTGGGTTCAATTAGCCTAAAATCTTGGTTAAAGGGTTGTTTCACTACAAAGATTAGTATTCATCATATAGGGAACAGTAAATGAAGACTTTTTCCAAATATATTGCTTAATTTTTTGTTTTTGTTGAGGACAAAAAGTAGATGTTATGTCTGTCATTCAGGTTTCTCTAGGTTACCGACCTGCTGTCTCCTGGTTTCTATCTAATCTGATAGTAGGGTGTGATGTCATCACCACAGGGCAAGGCACACAGGATGCTAGCAGCTTGAGTATGTTATCTTTAACAAAGGAGTGTAATTTTTGCAGAAAACTACAGACTTTAACGTAAGCAAAACTATAGATAAGCAATTAGAAGAGCTGTGAATAATACAGAGCTGATATGCTAATCACTGCTATAGAATCACCAGCAGCCTAACCAGGAAGGGACAGGATGCATGAATGAAAGCTGCTTTTGGCAAATCAAAATGCATGGTGAGACAACCCTTTAACCTTTCATTTTGTTATCTCTTTAAATTTGTGGCAATACCAGCAACTGGTCCTATGGTGATTATGTGCTTTTTTCCCAGAGCTTTAGGGCAAGGTTGAACTATCTTTTGGGTAGAATCTTTTTGAGCCTCACTTAATGCCTCTCATACCCCAGCCGTATGTTTACTCTTCATGGCAAGAAGGCCCCAGAAATTTCGGGGTCCCAACAGTCGAAGCAGCCTTTCTTTCTATCAACCCTGTGAAAAAAGGTTGTGGTAGCTCCGCTTGCTCACTCCGGGTGTTTTTCTTTGATAGCGGGGAATGATTATCAAAGGTTGGCGCCAGAATCGGCAGTGAGAGCTTGTTTGTTATTGATCTTTCAGCAAAAGACAGTAATTACTATGTTTATTTAATCAGAAGTTTCCCCTGGCCCTGACAGCATGATTTTTTTAAATTAGCAGAAGTTGAATACTGGAGCTCATGCCCGGAAAGCTTGACAGAAAGTGACGGAGAAAAGCAGCATTTTTTCATTTTCCTATAAATTTTTAATAACAACCCCTTTTAAACCCCACAATTAAATTTAACCCAACCTCTGACATGGTTTCCCCCGATGAATCCCTTATCTTTTATGTAACTATATCCTTTTCCATTTTCCAAAAATTTGAGGTTACAAAATACAATTTTTACAACAAAATTTTTACTTACTTCAACAAAAAAAAACCCCAATATCTTTGAAAATGAAACAAAAACAAACTTTATTACTGTGTAACTTTCTTTACTTATATACCCAAAAATTTTAAGTTTTTAAGTTTCCCCCAAAATTCAACGATTTGTCAAAAAATTTTGGGTTTTGAGATTCCCAGATTAAAATTATTCAATTGAGGCAACCTTTTGCCTAGACCAAATATGACTTAAACCCAAATGAATTGGGTTAGTATTTTTTAACTGTTCTGCAGGACTTAAAGGGTTGTTTTGACACTGAAAAAAGCTGATTTGTCTACTATGGCATGATAAAAATAGAACAAACACATGACTGCAGATATCACATGTGCTATATTTACCATTGTGTGGGGCCCTGTAAAATTCTGCTGGCCCCTTAAAGAATGATCTTGAAAGTCATTATTTTTTATTTTTTATTTTATTTTAAAGCGCCCCTTGATTCCAGGGCGGTGTAAATTTCCCAAGGGGGGTTACATTTTTTAAATTTTCATTTTTTCAAATTGGGGTACAGTGAAAAAGGGCTAAGGGACCAATTGGCACGACAGAGGGAGGAGGCCCTACCGCGGGGGCCCTTTTTTCAATTCTACAAGTAGGGGGAAAGAGGAAAAGGAAAGGGGAGGGGCAGACCCTGTTTTTGGAGGAAGTTTGTGAACAGGTTTAGTGAAGGTTATAGGCCAAACCCGAAAAAAGAAAATGGGTTTTTTAGGTTTCTTTTTGGGAAACTGGTTTAAAGGGGGAAGGGGGTCTGATGGTTGGGGGGAGTGAGTTCCCAGAGTGTTTTGGGGGAAGCCCGGGAGAAAGTTTGGGGGCCGGTTGTGTTTTGGGGGTTTAAAAAGGGGGGGAGAAAAGAGGAGAAGGTTTAATGGAAAAGGGGCGGAAAAAGTGGATGGGGGGAAATTTTGGAAAATTAGGGCGAGATGTTATGGGGAGGGGAGAAAGGTTTTCATTGGGAGGGGCCCCTTGTTAAGGGTTTCATTGGGTTAGGGTTTGGCTTAAAAATTTTTTATTTAAATTCCGCCCCCGGGCCCCCAAAAGGGAAGCCCGTGAAGGGATTGGCAGGGGGAGGGAAAAGGAAATAGCGAGGGGGGGGGGGAGAGGGGAAAAAAAAAAAAAGGTTTGGAAAAAAAAAACCCCGGGGAGCAGAGTTAAGGATGGTTGGGGGGGGAGCGAGGGTGATAGCTGGGAGACCATTTAGAAGGATGTTTTAGTTTGTTTTTGGGGGGAGATGACAAAGGGGATGGACCAGCATTTTTGTAGTGTCATAGCCCAGGAATGAGCGGGTGCGGAAAAGATGTTTTTTTAGGTGGAGGCGGCAGGGAGAAAGGTTTTAGGGTTTGGGTGTGTGGTTTTAAAAATTAAAACAGGGTTAGGATTACCCCAAGACAAAAAAAAAAAAAACCCGGGCTTGTGGGACCGGTTTTAAAAGTGTAGGCCCTTGACTGTTTTTAGAAAAGATCAGGGGGAAAGGGGTAAAAGTTCGATTGGGGGGGAAAAATGATGATTTTTGTTTTCTCCCCAAATTTTGTTTTAGGGAGACGTGGGTGAGAAGAAGGAGGAAATGGGAAAGGGCAGACAGTCAGGGATCCGGGAGAGTTAGAGAAGTGAAATTTTGGGCCAGAGATGTAGGTTGGGTATCATCAGATTTCAGGTGGTTAAAAGGGAAAACCATGTGAGGCTATGAGCTGAACCCAGGCCCAAGGGGTTTTTAGATAGAAAAAGAGTAGTGGACCCCGGGGGTGCCCTTGGGGGACACCAACAAAAAAGAAGGGGGGCCGGGGGGAGGAGGTGGGCCAAAAATTTAAAAGACGCTGAAAGTTTGGGTCAAATGAGGTACGAGGAGTTTCCCGGAAAGAGCCCAAATCCCCTGATGGGCCCAAGGGAGGAGATAAATTGTTGCAGGAGGGAATGGTCGGGCAGGGGGTCAAAAAGGGAGAGGAAGGTTTTAAGAGGAGGGCACAGAGTAGGGCCCTGAGGCCCTTTTTAAACAAATTACTAGCATCATTAGGGGACTTTGGTTTGGGCAGTTTCGGATAGAGTGGTGGGTCAAAAAAACCCGATTGTAGTGGGTCGAAAAGATTTTTGGGGGGGAGGTGGGAGGCAGCTGAAGATAGACGTGCCCGCTCGAGGGGAATTTTTGGAAGGCCCAAAAGGGGAGCTGTTAGATGGGGCGATAGTTTTTACGAGGAAGGGGGTCAAAAAGGGGTTTTTTTTTTTTGGTTGGAAATGATTTTTTTGATGTTTTTTAAAGGGAGAAGGGGAAAATGCCCAAGAGGTTATTGATTAAGGGTTTAAGGATTTGGAAAACCGGGGAAAATGTGGGATGATAAAAAAGCACTGAGGTTTTGGGTTTAAAGGGGGGGATGGCAGTGGGTCAAAAACTACAGGTAGTGAGGGTTTTGGAAATTTGGGCAAATAAGGAGGGTAAACTTGTCATTTAAGTGAAATGGGGGAAAACAAATTAAGGGGGAAAAAAAAAGGTTTTCCAAGGGAAAGGGAGGGTGGTGGGAATTTGGGGCGAAGTTTCTTGATGAGGGTTTACCCTTTTGGAGGAAGGGGAAAAGGCCCAAAATTTTATTGCTTTAAAGGAAGGATTTGGGGGAGGAACGGTGTTGGTGGGCGGAGAAGAGAGTTGAAGGTTTTTAAAAATTGTTGGGGTTTTTGGGAAGGGGAGGATATTTTAGAATTTTTGGAAAAGAAAAAAGTTCTTTTTTGGTGAGGCGGAGGTGCGGACTTAAATGTTCCGGGAAATGAAAGGGTTTTTTTAAAGGCAAAGTTAATTTAATGGAGTGAGTTTTCTTTCCCGCGGTGTTTCCAGGGAATTCTGGAAGCTTTCCCTAGCTGTTGTGGTTGGGGTCTGTGTGCCAGGGTTGTCTGTTGGGTTTTGCCCCCGGGTTTTGTTGTGTTGTGAGAGGGGAGCGAATGAGTCAAGGGCCCCGGGGGGATGATTTTTATTGTTGTAGGAAAGTTTGGGGGTGCGTCTTTGGGTCTTGAATGAGGGAATTTGTGGGAAAGAGGTGTTTAAAAAGGGGTCAGAGAGAGTGTGGAAGTTTTAGGTTTTGTTGGGTTCCCGCGGGGGTTTGTACTGGATTTTGAGACAGGAGGAAACAGGGGGGGGGAAGGAGAATTTTTTTGGTTTAAGGTAAACAGGTTTTTGGTCAAAAATTTTTTGGAGTGTGGATAGCTAGAGTGGGCAGATTGGGGGCAGAGGCGGGTGAAGTTTAGGTTCCAGTGTGTGTCCATTTTTTGTTGGAGTGGCTCCCGAGGGCCCTTGGGAGATTTTATGAAGGAGGAGCAGAAATGAAAGGAGTTTGTTGGAAGCAGATTTTGGGGGGTGTTTTTGGCGTTGGGTTGAAAGTTCCCATGATGATAGTCAATTTTGCCAGGAAACCACCAGGTCGGTTTGGAAAAATAATTTGGGGCATGAGCATTTATCAGGTAAGTTTTCTTCAGGTTTTCCTTTTTTTTTACTTTCGCTAAAGGATGGACTAAACAAGCCCCCTTTTTTGTGTAAAAAAAAAAAAAATTTAAACCCCACTGGCCCCCGTTTGCCTCAGTCTCCATTAAAAACCCCTGGTCCTGTAGTGCTCACACCCTGATGTAACTTACAACGTAGTTTCTGGTCTAAAAATCCCCTTTTTGGTTTCCCCTTTAAAACTGGAAACTAAAGGATTTAGGTCTTAGTGCTGCGTTATCGGCAGAGTCTGCCCCTTCCCCCTTTTGACTCAAAAAACCTTATTTAACATCACCTTAAGGTACCATAATGTGAGGTTGGACAGGAAGTGACCTAAGAGTGATAGTGTTGTGGGACTGTAATTGACAGGGACCTATAAATTAAAGGGGTTTTACCACCATAGACTTTGATGACGCTAGGACATGCCAGCAAAGTCTGATAGGTGCGGTTCCGACATCTAGGACCCGCACCTATCTCGTGAATGGGCCACTGAAAGTTTTCAGAAGGATGGGAGCCCAGTTTTATGGGAGTTCCCGAGCAGAGCCAAACACAATTCTGGCTGTTTTTGGGTATAATTTCCAAAGGTTTTCATATTCTACACAGGTCAACTGTACAATTAGGGCCTACCCCAAACAATTTTTTTGTTGCCCTTTTGTTAATTGCCCGCTAAGATTTCAATAGATTGGGGGTTGGGTTTTTAAAATTTCTGTAATACATGACGCAAGCATCCTCCCCCGTTCCTCGCAGTGATTGATCATCGCTGTTTCTACCAGCTGATAACTATGAATCTGCTGTATTCTGTGTTCAATATACAAACAAGACAATATTGTTTTTGCTGTTTGATTTAATACTAGAGAGCACTAGTCATTATAATGTGCTGCCCTTTAACAGGCCAATGTATTATGATGCCAGATCTCATGATCAGGCATGTATTCAGCCATGTATAGTTTCTCAGCTTCTAAACATCAGATGTACTTGTTATTAGACATGCTGGAACTAGTATGTCAGGAAATCTATGTGAAATGGCTATGACACTTGTTTTTTCTAATAGAAAATAGAATTATGGTATTTTCAGTATCTCAAAAAATGAGTACACCCCTCACATTTTTGTAAATATTGTATTATATCTTTTCATGGGACAACACTGAAGATTTGAAAATAACTCAACACATAGCCATTAATGTCTAAACCGCTAGCAACAACAGTGAGTACACCCCTAAGTGAAAATTGACAAATTGTGCCCAATGTGCCATTTTCTCTCCATGGTGTCATGTGACTCGTTAGTTTTACAAAATCTCAGGTGTGAATGGGGAGCAGGTGTGTTAAATTTTGTGTTATCACTCTCACAATTTCTCTTATACTGGTCACTGGAAGTTCAATATGGCACCTCATGGCAAAGAACTCTCTGACAATCTGAAAAAAAAAATTGTTGCTCTACATAATGATGGCCTAGGTTATAAGAAGGTTGCCAACACCCTGAAACTGAGCTGCAGCATGGTGGCCAAGACCATACAGCAGTTTAACAAGACAGGTTCTACTCAGAACAGGCTTCACCATGGCCATCCAGAGAAGTTGAATGCACGTGCCCAGCATCATATCCAGAGATTGTTTGTTCAAAATAGACGTATGAGTGCTGCCAGCATTGCTGCTGAGGTTAAAGGGGGTGAGGGGTCAGCCTGTCTGTGCTCAGATCATATGCCATACACTGCATCAAACTGGTCTGCATGGCTGTCATACCAGAAGGAAGTATCTTCTAAAAATGATGCACAAGTAAGCTCACATACAGTTTACTGAAGACAGGCAGACTAAGGGCATGGATTACTGGAACCATGCCACGTGGCCTGATGAGACCAAGATAAACTTACTTTATTCAGATGGTGTCAAGCGTGTGTTGGTGTGTCAACCAGGTGAGGAGTAGAAAGACAAGTGTGTCTTGCCTACAGTCAAGCATGGTGGTGGGAGTGTCCTGGTTTGTGGCTGTATGAAGGCTGCCAGCTGTGGGAAGCTACAGTTCATTGAGGATACCATGAATGCCAACATGAACTGTCACATACTGAAACAGAGCATGGTCCCCTCCCTTCTGAAACTGGGCTACAGGGCAGTATTCCAACATGATAACCCCAGACACACCTCCAAGACGACCTCTACCTTGCTAAAGAATAAGGTGGTAAAGGTGCTTGACTGGCCAAGCAACCCTATTGAGCATCTGTTGGGCATCCTCAAACGGAAGGCAGAGTTACGCAAGATCTCTAACATCCACCAGCTCCGTGATGTTGTCATGGAGGAGTGGAAGAGGATTTCAGAGGCTGCCACCTGTGAAGAGAATTAAGGAAGTGCTGGAAAATAATGGTGGCCACACAAAATATTGACATTTTGAGCACAGTTTGTCCATTTTCACCTAGATTTACTCACTATTGTTGCCCGCGGTTTAGATATTGATAACTGTGTGTTGAGTTACTTTGCGGGCACACCAAATTTACACTGTCATACAAGCTGAACACTGACTGCTTTACATTGTATCAAAGTGTCATATCTTCAGTGTTGTCCCATGAAAACATATAATAGAATATTTTCAAAAATATGAGGGATGTACTCCCTTTTGTTGGATATTGTAATTTGCAAATGCGACTGTTGGCAGCAAGTGGCATAGACCAATACTGAACAACTTTAAAGATAGGTATGGCCACCTTAACATATCTATTAAATATAATCAATTTATAGTGTTTCAATGAAGGATTATACAAGTTGGTAAATACTAATAAAAATTAAGTGAAATGTAAAAATTCCCTTATATAGTTGTTGGGCAAGAGTACCAATGTATAGGAGAAAAGCAGAAGAGGTTACATTCACTAAGGGGGACATGTATGAAAACTGACTTGGTCCAAGACTTTCTTTGTTACCCATAGCAATCAGTCAAGGCGCCGCTTTCATTTTTTAGAGCACTATATGAAATGAAAGGGAAACTCTGATTGCTTGCTATGGATAACAAAGAAAGTCTTGGATCAAGACAGTTTTCATACATGTGGCTCTAAGTTCTTGCTAGGGGTCCCAGAAGTCAGACGTCCTTAGATACAGGGTGTCCTATTTGTTTGGGGCCCAGGAAATGTAGCTATAACTAAAGGGCTAATAAACACATTTTTGGTCAAAATATATCTTTCTAAATGGGAATCAGGAACCTTTTATCCCAGGTTCATTGAATACTCCTTAACCTGTCTGCCGCCCTCTATTTGACAGCAATCAAAGACTAGGGAGGTGGAACAGCAAATGTGGGCGGTTTGTCTGGCTGTCTTACTTGGCGCATAGTGCCATCTTGACCACCATGATTTGCAACACGTATAGTCAACAGAAGTCTGTGCTGTCCATGTTCCGCCATATTATGAAAGAGTGTGTTCATTGTGTGCACCCATTACAAAACTGGACCGATGAAATTCTGTCAAACTGCATTTATGAAGAAATTTAAAGCTAGAAAGCCACCAGCAAAGTCAGGTATTTAGACATTGGTGTAGAAGCTGGAAACTACATGAAAGGAGTCTGCTTAAAAGGTTTCTGAAATTTCATTAAAAAGTGATCAAGAGTTCTTGTAGTTATAGCCCATTTTTCTTCCAGTGCCTCCAGTGAGTGGGACTACATGCATTATAGCATATCATAGTAAAATATTGTAATATAATAAGATAAGAACACACCTTTCATTCTACTGAGGTTGCATTATTAGTGTCAAGGCACCACTAATTACCACAAATAGTTGTTCTTTGTATGCTGATGCACAAATGGTGACCTGTCAAGGATACTCAAGTAGCAAGATATGTCTATCATTGCGCTCTGATATGTCCTTTGCCAAAAGTAACAGTAGTACTCAGAAAATGAGAGCTGTGCTTGAAGGCTGCATGTTCATGGTCAGTTAATCCCATATAGTGATCCTTTTTATGGATAAAGCCAACTTCTGTTTGCACTTTTTAATTGAATTTCAACTGCAACTTAAGATTCTCTTTTAGCTCTGGTAAAAGCATTACGTTATGGCTATAATAAACTGAAAATAACACTACATGTTTCTGCTGGCATTTGTCAGACTTAAAATGCCAAAACATGAGCAATGCACAGCTAGCACTTACCTTGTCTTACAGCCAGAGTTGTTGTGTAGACCAGGAATAGAAGAATGTAGTTAAGGAAACTCTGAAAGAGTGGTGTGTTGGCATGGAAATCCTCCGAAAGGTATTTACTTGTAAGTCTGATGCCACATAGGAGCAGAGATAACACCTGGCCCAGGGCTATAGACAACAGCATTTCCCTGTAAGAAAGCATACAAATTAGTTTAGAATTGCTCACAATTATGGCAATTTAATTATGGTACATACATGCATTTATTAATACTGACAAAACAAAGTACAACAGTATAGGGAACCATATACTTGACAGATATTTCTGTAGCGATCATCTGTCCCATATCAGAGCAGATTTTTGCTATAGATTTAAATTTGTGTGGGGGATTTCACAGCAGATTAGTCCCATTATATGGGGAAATGTGCATTATATCTATCAATATGGTTTTCACCTGAAAATTGTGTGGAAACCATTTGAATAAGGCTAGGTTCCCATCTTTATTGGCGATTCTATTCGGAATCTATGTCACAGAGGCTGTGCTGGACCTATTACATGTTGAACACCAACGGTGTCTGATGCACACCACTTAATTTTATGGGATCCGTAGAGTTTTAATGAAAAAAATAAAATAAAAATAACTGCACTATTTTTCCATAATTTTTATGGAATCTCCTAGCGGAACCTCCGACACAGATGTAAACTGGATTATCATCCAATTATATTTAATAGAAATCCTTATTGTAGCTGAATCTAAGGGCCACATGTATGAAAACTGTCTAGGTCTAAAACTCACTTTGTTGCCCATAGCAGCCAATCATTTCATATACAGTGGGAAAAAAAAGTATTTAGTCAGCCACCAATTGTGCAAGTTCTCCCACTTAAAAAAAAAAGAAAGGCCATAGTTGAGGTCTATCTATGATGTCAATTACAGGCCTCTCTCATCTTTTTAAGAGAGAGAAGTTGCACAATTGGTGGATGACTAAATACTTTTTTTTCCCACTGTAGTGCTCTAGAGAACTGAGAGGGGCGATCTGGGTTTTAGATCTAGACAGTTTTCATACATGTGGCCATAGTTTCAGCTACAATAAGGATTTCTATTAAATATAATAGGATGTTAATTCCACTCGGAATTTATGCAGATTCTACACAGGAATCCGTTTTCCACTGTGTGATCAGAACCTAGAACATTTTCAAATAGCGCTTCAAAATTTGAACACCTCTATAATTATATAACAACCATTATTATTAATGCTATATCATTACAACATAAAAATCAAAAGATGACTCAAAGTCTTATGAAGAGTTAATCAGTTTGCATCTGGCGCTTAATATACTTTGACATTGCCACAGGAAGTTGCGGTGGCTATAGGGAAAATCTAGTATTACATACCAGATATTTGAATGATTGGGTAACTATGTAATAGGTGTTTAGGCCAAGTCTGCCATAAGTCTGTCTAGTAGTGGAGATCCTGAACAGAAGACCAACCAGTATGGCATCTATATACCATAACCTGACATATGGAAAAAGGTTATCTTTATTAAACAACCCCTTTTTTCAACCTTTCCCTTACTTCCCACTCGATGCTTAAAGTGATTGGGTGTAGAGATGTAGGGATGGGTGAAGAATATCTCTAAAAGTGCTAACGATTGTGTAGGGAATTAAAACTAGCTATGTTGAGAAGTAATCATATACAGCTCTGGAAAAAATGAAGAGACCACTGCAAAATTATCAGTTTCTCTGATTTTTCTCTTCAATGGTAAATTTTTGAGAAAAATGTACATTGTCATTTTATTATATAAACTACTGACAACATGTCTCCGAAATTGAAAGCAAAAAATGTTGTATTTATTTGCAGTAAATGAGAAATCTTCAAAATAATTAAAAAGAAGCAGTGCTATCAGAACTTAAATAAACAAGTTTATATTTATTTAGAAGCAATAAGACTAATGTTTTAAATCAGGAAGAGTTCAGAAATCAATATTTGGTGGCATAACCATGCTTTTTTCATTCAAATTCCTTTTGGCCTATTCCTAGCACTTGTTTTGCCATCCAGCTTGTCCTATTGCAAGAGGATTGTGAAGACCACAGCAGTGTTTTTTATACTTTCCTTCATTAAATAAGGTTTGGTTCAGGTGATCACCTAATCAGAAGCACATTAAGTAGAATGAGGTGGACTTTGGTTGGAATTCGACTGACACTAGAATGGAATGGCTGTCAGACGTGTAGAGATGCTGATTTTTAGAAAACTGTGCAGTGGTCTCTTAATTTTTTCCAGAGCTGTATAAGAAGATAATTGGGATGCTCATTTTTTTTTAATTGCCAATACTAATAGCTTTTAATAAGGTCTTTATTTATATTTAATTGCAGCATTGGGAATTTTTGCTTCAGGTCAGAATAACGCTAGGGCTCCATGAGGTCACTCATGAGTCATTGTAAGGGCTGGTTCGCACGGCTTATTCAAGCCGCAATTGCGGGACGGATTTCGCCCGCAATTACGGCTTGAATAAGGGGCGGGACATGCATTATCCACGGCGCGTATCCCGCCGGGATAATGTGCATGTCACTTTCTCCCCGCCCGGCGGATTTGCCGAGCGCGTGGGAGAGACGGAATCCACAGTTCTCTATGAGAACTGTTGATTACCGTAATGGCTGGTACAGATTCCAGCCGTATTGCAGTGCAGTACGGCGCGCAATACGGCTGGAATCCGTGCCCAAAATAAACCGTGTGAACGGCCCTTAAACGTGTAAAAGCCACAGTTATCAACAAACAAAACCACAAAAGTGAAAGAAATAGGTTCCCGAGACTACTCAGACAGCCAGGTTGGTAAAATGTCCAGAAATGACTATGGAACAACAAAAGAATTAAGCAGCAATATTAAAACGGTACTAGGTGAGTATACAATATACTCTATACAACCTTTCATTGGTATTTATACCATGGCAAAGATACCACAGAAAAGGAAAGTGAAACTGAACTGAAAAAGAAAACTGAAAAAAAAAAACCTTGAGCACACAGCTGTAATGGGGAGAAAGGGAACAATGTTATGAGTGAGTGCCTATAGGGTGTGCTACCATAGAGTTTATAACATTTCTTATTGAAGATATGAAGATATATGCTTAAACAATAAAAGAGTTAGGCTAGAAAAAGGAGATGAGCCATAGATTAAGCAAAAAGCGATTTGGTAAATTAAATAATGCAGTGACGAGCTTATCATTGAGCGTACTGATTAGAGTATAATTCCTTGTTGAACTGAACTAAAAGTGAAACATGCCAAAGGGGTGTCCTGGCCAAGCAACGGGAGAAGTAAGGCTGTTTGGCAATCCAAAGAGTAAAGGAAAGGTTTTTGAGGAGATTTTTGGGGTTGTAAAAGTTTAAGACCCCCACTGAGTAGTTAATGGGGCCCCAAAGGTGAACTTCCACTCTTTTTACTGTCTATGCGATTGATAGACATAGCTTAGTACTGTCGCTCATTCACGTCTTGGGTAGCCGTGGTGTAGTTTTTTTTTTGGGGGTATTTTTTTTTTCAAAATCCCAAAAGTTATCCTGTGATTTCTTACACGTAATGAAATATAAACAACTCAAAAAACAATAGTGAAAATGCTGTTTTTTCACATCTCTCTATAAAAATAATAAAAGTTATTAATCCCAAAAAACACCAAAATGGTGATTTTGAACACAATAACTCCAAAGAAAACCCCAAACCCTAAAGGGGGATAAATTATTGCATTTATTGCATGTTGAAATTATTGCATCCCCCATTTCCCCACTTTTCCAGCTCTTACATTCAAGGGTTATTACTAAGAAGATGTGAGCAATAACCAGAAGGGAAAGCACTTTCTATGATCAAAAGAATGAGAAACCTGTTGTACATACAGAGGCATGTTGGGAGAGAAAATAAAGACATTTATTTTAAACCTTATTTTTAATGGCGCCCAAAATAAATTTTCTTATTTTCCTGATATTTTATTTATTATTTTTATTATTATTTTTAAAAACAGCCATAAAACCTTTTAAAAAACTACTTCAAAATTTACTCAGTAGGCTAAAAAAGTGGTATATGAAATTACAATGTTTGGCAGCATTTCACTAACAGATGAATACAAATGCTATTTTATGCTGTATTCCTAATCTGTAATTTTCTCATTAGTGTTTTGTTTTCTTTGTGCAGCTGCAATTTTCTGTTATTGAAACAAACACTTTTTTCTACAATTAAAATGTCTGTATCATTAGAGAAAGAAAAATGTAGCAATATCCGCATTAACAAGCTGGAACCGTGCTCCATGTAGTGAGTGCCCGTATCCGGTGTGCAATGAGATTCAGCGAAGCATTTCCAGACAACAGAGTTCTTTCAATTGGATGAACCATGTGTAGAAAGTGCATCAGAAATGTGTCTGAACCCTTTTAATGTCGCAGGGGTTTTTCTAAATTGGTCTCACACAAAAAAGTTTTCGTTTTTTTAAAGGATATTTTAGTTGTTTTAATTATGCCCCTTAAAGTTATAAATTGTGAAAAAGTATTAAAAATTGTGCGAAATATTAAAAAAAACATACCCGTCTTGGTTGGTTAATGGTCCAGCAACAAAAATATGGGGTGATTCAAAAAGGCAGGTGCTTTGTAATAAAGTCCTGTAGTTAAATGAGTTGTGCCACAAAAGACATTAATAACCTTCTAGGATAGGTGATGCATGTCTGATCACTGGGGGCTACTGACCACTAAAAAAAAGGATACCCCGAGTCCTTGTCCTTAAATGGAGCAGTGGTTGAACGCACGCACTGCTGCTCCATTTAAAGTCTTGGGACCCAAAGACGGACATAGACTGGGGGGACCGTTTTTTGTGAGGTGGGGTTTCCGCGTGGGATCCCGGATCAGACGTTAATCTGTAGAATAGGTGATAAATGTCTTACGTGGCACAACCCCTTGAAAGTAAAATCGGTGTCCAGTTACTGAAAATCAAAGCGAAACTGGCTCAGCTGCTCAAAGCTAACAATCACCACAGAGCGTTCTAGAGTCAAATGTAAAATTTGTGCTTCTTTTAACATAAGATGGTGACATTTGTAAGAACAGAGTCTGTTGTGACAGTACAGTGAAACTTTCAGAATACATTTTGAAAATTGAGAGAAACTGTATTTTGCAATGGGTCAAAACCAATGTTTGTCTATGTCATGGGAAAAGTCCAGGCTGCCTTATGACTTTGGAGGAGACTGTGAAAGGGATTTGAGTTGTGCACAAGCGTAGCCCTAGAAAATTGACCAAGCTAACTAACATGGAACTACAGGGCCGACTGGAGGAAGACAAATTTTCTGATAGCCTTGTGCTCAGCACTGAGGCTGCTTTTAACCACAGTGGGACAGTCAATCACCACAATGTTAGAATTTGGGGCTCAGAAAAAAACATGTCCCCTTATCAAGCACATGTGGGACTCAACCAAGATTGATGTGTTGTTTGCAATGAGCAGGTGCAAAGTCTACCGTTCCTTCTTTTTTGTGAGGTGCTGCCATATACCGGGGATTGTTAAAAAAATACTTGGGCCCAAGAACAGATAAGCAGTTTGAAAAAATTCTATTAGCAGGATGGTGCATAGGTAATGCTGGGACGATAGGTAGGCAGAGGTAGGTGCCCGTATAGAGAACTACCTCATGTTTGTCAGGAAGAGGGGCTTTGGAAGCATGGGGTGAAATTTCTCCAGATCACCCCCAGCAAAAATTAACGCTAGAATGCAAGGTCTGAATGCTGTAATTGCTGCAAAAGGAGCTTCTTTTACGAAAGCAAGTTTGAAATAGAAAAAAATTTTTTTTTCAAAAAAACTTTTTTTTTTTAACCCTTTTAAAGTTCTGGACTATTTTCTTTCTTTTTCAATCATTTGATATATAAAAACATGAGTTTTCAGGAAAAGCCAAAAAAAGTCTGGGGGACCCCCAAAATTTTAACGGTGTCTAATTTTAAAGAACTTCTATCAGCAGGATGGTGCACCTCCACATTTCCATTTTGTTTTTTTGCCCTCCTCAATGAAATTCCACCGGAACATTGGGAGAAAATTTTTGCAATGTTGCACTGGCCTAGTTGGTCGCTGGATCTAATGCCCTTGGACTTATTTGTAGGGTACACCATGAATTTTTGTTCTTCCCTTCTCCCCCCTCCAGCCACAGGATCTGAACGACCTGAGACAACGTATCACTAAAACAGTGGAGGCCATATCTGAGTTAATGCTGGGACAACAGGTAGGCAGAGGTTGGTGCCCATCTAGAGAACTACCTCATGTTTGTCAGGAAGGAGGAGCAATGATGGTATGGAGTGGAATTATGAGCTGAGCCTGCTTCATACATGGCAGGTGCAAACTATTAGTTCCACTCTATAAAAATGAAAAAAATTTAAAAAATTGTCACAATTTTGTTTGTTTTTTTCCCATTCCACTTAGCTGGGAAGTTTGCAGCCGCAGGCACCGTTGGTCACATAATGACAAGACATTTGAGCTTTTGGTAGTGGTGGGGGAGGAAAGGGGGTAGGGGCGCATTTACCCTATTTGCCTAGGGCTGTAAACCTAAAGTATACATATGAAACATGGATAGTTAGTGTGTTTTCATATTAATACATTTGTGTTATGTTCTCTCAGTTATGAATACTGTGGTTGTAATTTTACACCATCCTTTTTCAACCACCTTATTTATTTGGTTCTGAAGGGACCTTTTAAATTTAGCTCTGGGGCTTACTCTCTCTAAAGTAGAGTCATGGTATAAGGTATTTTTTATTATAGTTCAAAATGTTGAAATGTAATTGAGATAGCATGCAGAATATGATGTCCTACAAAGTCTCATGTAAAACGCATTATTAAAACAGATGTATGTTGTGCTGCTAATTAGGGAGTGTTACAATTTATATAACTAGAGCTTAAATAAGCTTATATAAAAAAAAAGCCCGAACTTTTAAATATCTAGTGCTCGGTCCCCTCTTTTTTGTTTTAACTGAATAGTTCCGGGGAATGAAACCATACAGTTATTAGCATTCGGAATCCTCCATGACCAGGAATAAGAAAGTTGCAAAACATTTATTATACAAAGGAGACGCTTTATTAACATAAATTCAGAAAACATTTTTAAGCAGACTGAGCAAATTTGCATTGTTTTGAGATATGAGAAATATTCACAGTGTGTAGTTTTCAGAAATGCAACTACCAAGAAATTACACTTAAACCTATGCTGTGGGGTAGGTAAAGGTAAGGAAAATGAAAACAATACAAGATTGTATATGGTCCATTATAAAAAGATATTCACGGGGGACACAAAGCACTGAAGTTAGCTTTACAATAAATTATAATGAGGGTTTAGGACCAAAACTTTTTTGCAAAATGAGGAGAGGCCCTTTGCGGCAATATTGTAAAAAATTGTGACAGTACTACTGCAGCTTCAAACAGTCCAGTTTTTTTTTTTTTATTTTTTTAGCCTTCCGTTCGTGTTTTCATGTGGAGACAATGAGATATGTTCTCACTGCAGGGGGGAGCGGGACTGGGATTTGTAGAAATTATTGCCACATTTTCAGAAAGAGAAAAACTGCTCACTTCACTTCTTACTGCTGTCCGCTATCAATAACAGTTGATGAGCCTATATTTTTTCAGTATTATTTTTTACTTACAATCAGTAAATTATCATCCCGATGAAAAAGAACTGTTCCATAACCATTTGGCTCTTGCATGTGGCTCCTGAATTTTTGACAACTCTGGAAAAAATTTTTTTGTGGCACCCGGGGGTGTTTGGAACTTTAAATTTGGGAGAAAATTTAAAAAAGATGGTTTGGCATTAGTTTAGAAAATTTTGGCTGTCACGTCCACAGTCCCTTTCCCCTCCTCTGATAGCAACATATTGTTTGATCCTGGTAGTTGGAATCAGACCTTTGCTCTGTGTCTGCTTTTACCCTCAGCAAAATGACGGTAACACCCACTCAGTACCCCCGCGTGGCTCATCCTTGTCTGGTGAGTATAAAAACCCAATACTGCACCGTTGGGCTTGAGTATTGGTTTGCTTACTAGTGTCTTCTGCACTAAAGTCAAGTCTCCCGATTTCCCGTGTTTTGGGTTTTCCCGTGCCCCAGTCCTATGCTCGTTGCCCGGGTTAAAATTGTCCATCTGCTGGTTATGTTTCAGCTTCAGCCCTTGGTTTTATTTGCGTTCCTTTTCTGCTGGTATCCACCTTCATTCTGCTATTTGCAACCCCTCATGGGGTTTCCCGTTGTTGCTCCCCCGCTAAGTTTCAAATCTCATGTCCCCCGCTTTTCCTTTTCCCCGTCCCGGGCCTTTGGGGTGGCCTCCCCTTGTTCTGGGCCCTCCCGTTGGGTTTAGTCCCCGTACCTGGTGTCCTCTCCTGCTCATCAAGAGTCCACTGTTCCTGGTGTGTTCCACCTGCTGGTCTGGAGTCCGTTGTGCCCAGTGTGTTACGTCTGTAGGTTGGGAGTCTGTATCACCCAGTGTGTTCCACCTGCTAGTCCACAGTCCGCTTTATCCAGAGTCTATTGTACCTGGTGTGTTCAGTCTGCTGGTTCGCAGTCTGCTGTTCCTGGTGTGGTCCATCTACCGGTCATGAGTCTGCTATTCCTGGTGACTACTGCCTCCTGGTCCGGAATGCACCACTCTGGTTTCTACCATCTGGGTGTTTTGTTCCTGGCCATGGATAATCAGTCAGCTGCCACTTACGGTCCTAAAGATCCACTTTTCTCCCAGAGACGTTTCAGAGGCTTGCTTGTATATTTGTTACTACCATTTTGCAACTAAAGTTCTCTGAAATGTAACAGATTATTTTATGTTCACATTTCAATGTGGATCAACAATAGTGTTGCAATTTGAATTCAGGTCATGTTTAAATTTGACCAAGATATCAGCAATTCAATTATCTGCAGCCTGAACCCAATTTTGTTGGAATTCACAAAATAAATTGTTCTGAGCCCTAAATTTTGATTGGGATGAGGTTGGAGTTAGGATTGATGTTTTACTTTGAGCTGATGTTATGTTAGAGTTTTAGTTATAGTTAGGGTCGGTGTAAGGTTGAAATAAGGGCTGGGTTTGGAGTTAGAGTAGAAATTACATTTTGGTTTAGGATTGGTATAAGTATTAGGGTTGGAATTAGGTTTAGTGTTGAGTTTGGGTTAGAATTACAGTTTGGTTTAGGGTCAAAATTAGTGAAGTTTAGTTTTAGAGTTAAGGTTTTAGTTAAAATTTTGGGTTATGATTTCCAAGATTTGTATTCCCAAGTACTTTTCAAATCCTAAAGATTTTGACAAGTTTGGTGGACCTGCTCTCGAACCAAACTTTGACCTATACAACCAAGGGCTTGTTCACACAGAGTATACACTCCGTGTTACAAGTGCTTTTAGGATCCGTCTTGGGGTCCGCTCAGTCGGTCCCCAAGACAGCTTTAACCAATTAGCAGTGAGATTATCACTGCTGTCTATGACGAACACGGAGCGGCGTTCAGATGAGAGATCGCTGCTGCGTGTTTCAAAAGCTTTTAGATCCGACAGGGCGGACCCTAAGACGGATCCTAAAAGCGCTTGTAACACGGAGTGTAAACTCTGTGTGAACAAGCCCCAACACTGCTCAACATGATCTGTGATATTTAAAAGTGATTTTGAATCTACAGAAGGTTGGAGAGTAAGTAAGTTAATCAGTAAATAATAAGATATCAGTAAGACTTCCTACTATGGTATGTACAGCTTTGCTTTGAAACGAAAAAGGGTTATGTAGTGGTGTTATGTCTGTCTGTCATTAAAGATTGATTGTGTAGTGTATCAGACACGCAAACACAATTGGCAACAGTGAGAAATAACTCTCTGTGGAATCTGCAAGCAAAATGTGTCGAAGCATATCATACTTCTTGTAGTTTAGCCCTGTTAATTCCATTCCAAGAAACTAATTGGACATCTGATAACTTTAGAATAACGAACGTTATTGTTGCCATAAAGGCACATTGCTGCCTGGCATCCACAAAGTGGTCTATATGGAATTCAATAGATGCACTCAAGATGTATGACTGCTCAAACATTCAGACAAAAGTCACTAAGTTATTGCTGCCGGGCAGAGTGAAGCTAACTAAAGCCATCTTGGCAATTATTGTTAGGTCTATGTAAAAGATGAAGGTGAATTCAAAATGTACAATTATAGTAAAAATCATATCTTTGTGTATCTATGGCAAATTGGCAAGAAAAAGCAATTAACCTTTGGAAGGTAACCTGGCAATGTTCCACATAAAGCAATGCTCATTTTGTGATTAGTTCTGAAATAACAGGAAAGAGTTGAATAGCCAGATGGAAAATGCGTCTGTTCAGAAGTAAATGGATATATAGAATATTATTTTATACGTTGTTTACGATACTAAATGTTGAGGAATATTTAACATTATTGCAAAATTATACCATATCCAAGTATAAAACGACTTCTTAATGTTATAGTTGATCATTTAAATTCCATCTGGGGATACTTTGATGTACAGTCTTTAAAGATACTACAGTGATACCACATTATCTGCAGGAGTTATGTTCCAGAAAAGTGCGACGGGTAGTGAAATGACGAATTAAAAAAACAAAAAAAGTCATAAAGAACAATGTATAAGATGGTTGGGTTGCCGATCGTACCAATGCTGAAACACTGTTTTTTGCCGTCATATACAGAATAACGATCCGCATGCACGAGCGTGTATAATTTATGGTAATCTCTAGGTAAATAGGAAAATGAAAAGATGACAATCTTACTTCATTTACTCCACAAAGACACAATGCAATACAGAACTACACAATCACACTGCTTACTAAACAAAGCCGTAAACCTTAACACTGACATTAGTTTATTCAGATTCAAGTTCTTCCGAAGAAATGCGAGATGGATCGCCTGGGTCATCTTGGCTGGTGTCCATTATGATGTCCATTAGTGAACGTTCTGCAAAATTGCTAACATATCTAAACAATTCACAAGCATACACATGACACTTAAGCGCTTAAGAAGATACTACATGTGGAGCGAAGTATCTGAGAAACACCAACGACACACAACAAGGTTGGGTGCAGCATTGACGGTGACGTAACCGCAAATGACAGATACCAAATCGACGGATAATGAGGTATCACTGTACTTTCTCTATTTTTCTACATTTTTTCTGGATTTTTGTAATATGACAGTAGATGTTGGTTCTTATAAATGCTCCTTGTTGTTTTCCATATACTATGAATTATAGTTATTATACTTGCACAATAAACCGTCTACCATACACAATAGAGCAATGTCCTCAATTAGCAGCTCAAGAGCTACGGTATATATGGCTCACAGGCTTCTCTCATTCAGCTTCCCAGCAGGAGGTAGGTTGAAACATTGTGCACTAATAGCACCAGGGATTAAAGGGGTTTTCCATCTAAGGCATTTATGAAATATCAAAAGGACATGCCAAAAATGTCTGGTAGGTGCAGGTCCAGCTAGGACTTCAGCTATCTTAAGAACAGGCCCCCGAAAGCCTTCATATGCCTGCTTATCTTTATTGGAAACTCCTATTAAAATGAACGATGATCGATGCGCAATCATCTCCCCATTCTGAGTAGAGACTTTCAGGGGCCTGTTCTCAAGATAAAAGCTTTTGACATAGCATAAATGTGTAAAATGGGAAAACCCTATAATGAACTTGGTACAAGGATGAAAACCACATAAGGGGCAGTTAACATCATGGTAATATACCTATAACCCTAAGATATAAATGTATATCTTTTAGGGGTTTTTTTTCCTTTTCAAAAGGGCTTTCTCACAAAGACAGACCCATATTATAATGAAGATGGCTTCTCTAGTTTCTGGTTATCAAATGCAGAAACTCTTGTTTAGGAATACATCTGACATGTAGCAGCCGCTGCAGAAAAATGTGGTATTACATAGCAGCCATTCTCATAGTACATGGATATGCCAAGACTGACAGGGTGGGATATCCTCCTACACACATCTATCCGATGTCCATACATCATAACAGAGCAAAACAATTTGTGATAGGAAAGATACAACATGACTTGAAGAATTGACCCATTTGCTCTAAATTACCACTGGATACACAACAAATGCTAGATCAGTGAATGTGCTACCACTGTGACCCTTACAGATGATAAGAAAAGGGGACCTCAGTAACTGTCCCTGGAAAGATTCCTTTTGCATAATTGGCACAGACATTAAAAATCCACACATTGTTTACCATTTGTTTTCCTTACACACCAGCCAGAGCTTAATAAATATCCATACCATCTATAGCTGCTGATATTACCAACATAAGAGTTAAGAGGATAAAGTCCGATATATCTACAAGTAGCTACTGTACTGGCAATCAATGCTTAGTGAGATGTAGCTTTGAAATTAGTTACAGTAAAGACCTTGATGAAGATTATAGTATTAGAATACTAATTCTTTTTTATCAAGGTAATTGATAGGCAGTCGGGATCGTCCTTGATCTGTTTCGGCTTAAATCCTCAATTTGAACTTTAGTTCACCTTATATTTTAGAAGAATCAATGGAAATTAAACTAATTAAATTAACTAGAAATGCATTTAACAATGTATTTGATTTGATTCTTCATACTGGTACGAGGTGCTAATATTAGTATAACACTGTGGTCAATATTATTTTCATTATTATGTTCTCTTATTTAAGCATTATCAAAAAAAGGAATGGAAGAGGTATTTCCATCAAGGACATTTGTGGCATATCCAAAGAATAGGCTACAATTGTCTATTAGATATAGTTACATAGTTAGTACGGTTGAAAAAAGACTTCTGTCCATCAAGTTCAACCAAAGGTAGGGAAAATGTGGATGAAGGGAAGGGAATAGGAAATTTTTAATTCATCCCCTACTGATGAAGACTTGGAACCTATAAGGCAAGAACCAATCTACCCTAAGGAAGTGCCAAAAGTGCCATCAGACTGAATCTAGAATTTTATACGGCTACATAGGTATTAATATTCTTTAGTTTCAGGTAGTTATCCAAGCCTTTCTTGAAACCCTCAACTGTTCCCGCTGTGACCAGCTCCTCAGGCAGGCTATTCCCTATATGGCCCCTCTGGAAATTTCTCTTGCATCTAGACCAAGGATTCCATAATCCCCATCCCACCAGCCAAGGCTTTCAGGTGTAGAATGACTGTAGAGGTGGTTGTGTTGCTCTCTTCATTCATTTACTGTATAAAGGAGTTACAGAAACACCTGAGCATGGGTGACCTTTCAATTAATTCTCTGCCTGGATGTGATAGCAGGCAGTTTTTTAGGGGGAGGATCTAGAGGTGTGAAGTGCAACTTTGAGACATTTATAGTGTATCCTATGTATATGGTATAAATGTCTGTTATGGGAAGAGCCCTTTAAGATGAAAGGTTGTATTTTACTGTCGAATGGGATTATCCATCAAGAATCAAATAGAGTAGAGGGACAATTAGACATTTTTGATACTCCAAACATGTTAGAGTATCACTGAATAATAATATCATTATTATAATTAACAAAGTATTACATCATACCCTTTTGTCTAATATCATAAAACTATCACTGGTCTTCAAGTTACAGTGACCCCAGCATAAAATATTCTTATAATGACCTTTCCTTCAACTTACAATACCATGGACAATATGCCAGCATGCAATTGATTGGAACATCCAGCCACTCACTCAAGGCACTTATTGGTGAAAATGCCTGTAAACAAGTGCACAACCTCTGGTTAGACATAGCCATACTAAGTCACTCATGAAGAGGTATAGTATGAAGCCTCTAGGTGACAATGCAAAATCTGTAAATCTCAACCGCCAAGTGTCATATACAACATTGAATAATATGGGTGTTTTTTTGTGTCTTCCTCATTCTGAAGCCGAACTGAGCAAATGCTTATGGTGCTCGTGTCAGACAGAATATTTTTTTTTTTACTAATTAAAACAAGATACTGATAGATATTCTTTTCTACTTAGCCATTTTTATTTTATGATTGTTTCTGTTGTCTATATATGACTACCAGAGAAACCATTTTGAGCTGCTTTTTACAATGCTTAGAGAGATGCTTTAGAGCACCTACATGGGCATAAGAGCCTGTGAACAGGAGGGGAGCCAATGACTTCTATAGGAGGGCTTTCAAGGCACGATCTGTTACCTGGGAGGAAGTCAGTGTGCAGGGAGGCGGGAACTGTGACTATCTCCAATTGTGAATAGTGGATCCAGTGTTATTTATACACATTGGTGTCACCTTTCAGTGTAATCTTGCCTGTGCTGATAATGAGGAGACTGCTGAAAAGTTTCCTCTACAGAACAGGAAGTGTCAGACTATTATTAAGCCTAGTGGCCAAAGTGAAAACTGCATGATTTAAAAAAATATATATATTGATAGCGATATAGGAAAATAAAACACAACCAAAATTATAAAAAAATGTGTTTAACATGAAAATATAAGTTAAACAATAAGTCATTTTCTGATGACACATTCCCTTTAAATGTTAAATAAGAATGAACACCTAGAGTGACTCACGCACGATGCTGTATAATTCAGGGAATTTGACTACAGGTCATTTGACCTCACAGAAGAGGTAAAATAGAACTCTTAACTCTTATATAAAGCCACTGATATGAACATTATCCGTTGATAAGAACATTATAAATAACTCGATTTCTTACGGTCCAGCAAAATAAATAAATAGCGCTCTTTTAAGATATTCAGCTTTAACTTGTCTCTCTTGTTTTGGGGGAGTGTCACCAAGTTTCTAAATAGGACTGTATATTTTATCAAAATGAGGATACTTTTTAAAATCAAACGAAGGATGAACCAGCTTGTCACTCTCTCCGAATCAGACCCTGGCAGCAAGCTTTAAAAGCAAATTCTTCTTATTGAAGTAATATAAAAACATACAAGCAAAAAAAACCATATGACGACCAACGAGAACACACAGAGCAAGCAGGTCCTGCAATGGTTGGACCGACCGTTTGGTCAAGGACCTACTCATGGTGAGAAGGGCACGTGACCCAAACGCGTCGTCCAACCACTTCAGGACCTAGCTTGCTCTGTTGTCTCCGTGGTCGCCATATGGAGTTTTTGCTTGTATGAACTTTATATCTACTTTTCAATAAGAGAATTTGCTTTTAAGAGCTTGCGCCAGGTCTGATCGGAGAGAGTGCCAAGCTGGTCACCTCTTGCTTTAAAATTTACTTAGCCCGGACCGTGCTATAACTCACATTGCATCATACCGGACTGAATCTTGATCTAAAAGAGTGACTGTTTTCTCTACTTGTTGGATACTTTTAAATCGTTAACCCAATACAAATCTCCAATCCTGTTTCATGAAAAAGGACTAAAAGATTTCCCCCCCACTCTGTTATATAAATTCACTCCCCATTGTCTAATTTCACAAGTATCTAGTAAGTATGTTTCAAGTAGGCAAACACTCTGATAAATAGGATGTGTATCTACTCTGGGCAAACCTGCTTAAAAAATGAAAAGTTAATTATGCAAGCTCAGATCATAAGATATGCATGATGTGTTGTGCCATGGAGCTCTCAATGGTGTCTATCAATCATCTCAATGTACTCTGTATTTTACATGAATCTAACATAAATAATCTTCTTGCGAATTTCTATGTATCCCAAATAATTCAACAGAACAGAATCACCTGAGTTACCAACATCAGAAAATCAATTTTACTGTGTAAGAAACGTTGTTTGTCACCTAACTTCTTACACGATCACAATGTTGTGGCTAGACGAGCACTTGATTTATTCTACTTCTGTTCTGATTACATTATTATAAGAACTTACTAACTTCAATTTTGATTTACTTTGTAGATTTTTGAAAATAGCATTATTACCAGCTTACACCATATTATATTCTAGAAAAGAAGTGCTAGAAGATGCTATAATTGGTGAAGTTGATTCTACGATGTTCACAATGTTGCTTCCAGATCACAGTGGGTCACGTATGGTCCAGGTCTCCTGATTAATAAGCTTTTCTACAGTCTAGTTAATTGTTCTGATCCTATAATGTCACACTAAAAAGACTCTTTGTTCAGGTGGTTTGTCATTACTTATCTATTGCATTTAGAATAATAGGCTTGGAGGTTAGCATTTCAACAATAGAGATGGTCTTTTATGTTTCTTTTATGCTACGGCCACATGTCAAGTCTAAAATGCCGGTTGGATTCTGTTTAAGAATCCAGACGGTATTTTATTGTCTTTTGAATGGCTTTGGGGATGGTTTTGTCCTTAACCATTGAATAGCACACCTTCCGCCCGGAAACCAGATGGAAGATTGAGTTATTCGGAACGTCGGTGGTGTGAAAATCCGCCCAGTAGAAAACCATTCAGTGTAGACTACTGGGCAATTTTCTACACACATCTACAGGGATGGTTAGACTATTTTCAAATCCGAAAACCGTCTGAAAAACCCACTGAAAACCCTTGCCGTGTGGACCTGCCCTTAGGTGTATTATTTTACTTTATTTATTTATTTATTTATTTATTACTTTTCCTATTTTTATTTTCATGGTTTGTACCTCATATGTCCAAAAAGCTATAATTTTCCAAGGTAACTCAGGCTCCACAAAAGCCATAATTACAAGGGAAATCAGCTCAGATAAAGCGACACTCATCACTTGTCCATTAAAAGAGAATCTATTGCCAATATTTTTTTATTAATTAAAACAAGACACTGATACATTTTCTTTTCGTCTTAGCTGTTTTTATCTTCTGATTGTAGATTTTTTTAAATTCTGTTGTCTGTATATAATTATGAGGGCAGCCATCTTGCCAGATAGGATTTAGCAAGATGCTTTACAACAGCTTCATGGGCATAGGAACCTGTGAACAGAAGCAGAACCATTGACTTTTTATAGGAGAGGTTTTTTTAGGCATGCTGTGTGACCTGGGAAGAATTCCCTAAGCAGGGAAAGGGAGAGAAGGTTCTTTGACTATCTCCTTTTGTTAATGGTGGATTCTACGTTACCAATACACATTGGTGCCACCTTTCTTTGTAATTCTGCCTGTGCTGATAATAAAGAGACTGCTGAAAGATTTCTCTACAGAACAGGAAGTGTCAAACTCTTATTAGGCCTAGTGGCCAAAGTGAATACTGCAGGATTTTAGTTTTTTTTTTTAATATATTGATATGAAAAAAAACACAGCCAAAAATATGTTTACTATAAAAACGTGAATTAAACAATAGGTCATTTTCTGATGACACATTCCCTTTAAGTGCATGATCATTCACATGACTGCCTCTATTTCAGATGTAAAGGAAAAGACAAAAACAGTTTTAAAAACTACTTTTGTCTTTTCCTCAGGGTTTCTGACTGCTAGACACCCAATAATCAGCCTAATAGTTCAGGCAGCCATCTTAAACCAAAGCCATAAATATACATTGGTGTGGGTTAAAGGACCGTGATCAATCACTGTGATTATGCATCAATTATGCCACTTAATAGTGTTTTATGCATAAACATGATCTGAATGACTAATAATAAATGCATACATGATGCACATGCATATTTGAAATTTATCAGACATGTGTGATGATACTGCAGAATCTATACACCTTTCATACTAAGCAAGTACAACATGTTAAAAAGACATGTCTATTTCAGTACAACTTAATTATGACCCAACTAAATATAGAACCAAATTCAACATCTTAAAACTCACCATGTTCTGTGATTGGGAAATAAATTCTGATGACTTCAAGGGGTTTTCCTAACTAAGAAAGAGATATGATAGTGCAAGGATATGCTACCATGATGCACTTGATTATGAAGAGCACAATGTCCTTCAGTGTAGCCCCTTCAGAACATTTAGGCCATCTATAAACTGGCATGGATTTTATAAATAATTTATGATGATTTTTGACATAGATTATAGTAAATCTGTCAAGCTGTTGGTATGCCTGCACCTTTTAATAAACCCAGATCACTTTTTTTTTTTAAAGGGACAAAATTGCTGCAAAATAGAAAAAAAAGCTACACGTTTTTGTGCCAAAATAGCGGGAAAAAAATCCCTTAGTACATTTCCCCCTAGTATGGAAATGCAGTATTACATGTCCCCCATGAAATTAAAGGGAGACTGTCGTGCTGAGTTTTCCAAACCAGGTACTGCATTGTGCAGCCAGGGGTCTCTCCCTATAACATCCATGCATCCTAAGGGCATAAAGTAAATAGCTAAGTGGGAGACAACCCTTTCAAAGTGAATCTATTTATGCTATCTTATCTGAGAGCAGGATAATAGACAGAACGTAGCTAAACGCTAATATTCAGGTTAGTATAATTTAGAGCAGGATTTTTAGTAAAAAAACAGAATAAATCCTGATAGTGTTCCTTAAGGGATTGTCTCACCATGCTGGTTTACAGAGCCACACCCAGAATCAGGCTCCCACTTCCTCCTTAGGCTGTGGGTGGTTCTATAGCAGTGACTGCTGATCCTGTTACAGTGACATGACCTCTGGAGGTTTGCAAACTGTAGTGCAAACTTTACTTACCTTTGCCTACATGTTTAAAGGTATTTGATGAAATGAGAATGCTGCTTTAAGTGACAGCTAAAGTCCTGCTGACCCTCCCTACATACAGTAAGTGCTAGCTTTCACTGTATCAATGTGTGTAAAGAGCAAACTGTAAATTGCTCTGTGGGCGCAAAGTAAGCAGGAATTTTGCTTTCTCTTTCAGGAATCCTGTCAGGATTTACTCAGAAATTTAGTATTGAATCATATAAACCTATGTATCACAGAGCTCAGTTTCGCTGCCTTGATTATATCCTGCTCTCAGATAGGGCAGCATAAACCACCTGACGGGCTCCCTCAGTGTCGGACTGGGGTGTCTGGGGCCAACTAGTGAAGTTAATTCTTGGGGCCCACCAGTGGAGTTAATTTTCGGGGTCCACAAATAGAGTTGAATCTTGGGGCCCATGCTACAGCTAGCATACATGACTTGCACTCTATTCTTGCACTCTACCTCTTTCTTTCTGCATGTCATGCACAGGGGTCCACCATGCCTAGTAGTCCAGGGGCCCAATGGGGGATTTCTCTATTCCCCAATGGGTCAGTCCAAGCCTGGATTTGCTAGGCATTTCAGTTAGCTAATGAAGTAGGATCATACAACGCCTGTTAAAAATATTTTTAATTTTGCTCAGTTATGTAATACATGGCCGAACCTCCAAGACATAAAGAGCATCGCATCCGTCACCTGGTCCGTCCCCAACAGCAACCTGAATAACGAGACAAATTTTGCCCTTTTAAACAGCTTGGTGCAGCAATTAACTGTTGTCAATTTTTGCAGGAAGAAAAAGAGAAAACGGATTCAGATATACAGAACATTAAGAATTTTAAAAGTCTACAGAAGATGAAAACTTATATTTACCAGTGATCTTTAAATAGATACAGCCTTAAGATAACTGGTAAAAAATATTACATGACATTTTACAGGTTTCAGTGCATTTTTTATTTTAAAGTTTTCAATCCACAGAGCTGCGTTCATTGCTTTTGATCCGTTTTTTCCATTACACAAAACACATAGTTTGGTTCATTCAAAACTAGTGATGCTTACCAGCAGGAAACTCTGTGAGGGTGATTTTATAAGAAAAATGAATATTTAATAACATTACATATTACCTGAAGCTTGGAAGCAATATGAAATATTAGAGAAAATAATAATATTTAGCTGAAACACCTACATGAACCCTTCACTATAGACCTGGTTGATGACTTTTTTGAAGAATCATGTCTCTTTACTAAGATCAAACCACTGTATGCAACAAATGTCTCTTAGATGAATCCAATTAATATGTCAAGCATTCTGGTTTATTAAATAGGGTTCAGGTCAGATTTGAAAAACAAATTTAAAAGATACAATATCTAAAGCCACACAACCTTATGTAAATACAGTACAATGATTTCGGCCTGCCCCAAACATTTGCTTTTACTATGATCAAACAACTGCATGTAACAAATGCCTCTTAGATGAATCCAATTAAAAATCAAGAATTCTGGCTAAATAAACAAGGCTCAAGATAGATCTTTATACACAGTACATAAGGCCAAACACAATGCTAAGTAAATACAAAGTGCTGGCACTTTGAAAATAAATTCAATGAGTGACCGCTTCATCAATAGTATCTACTTTCCACAGGAAAATGGTACCAAATCCTCAGTCTAAGTTAATTGGCAGTCACACTAGCTACCACTCCATTCACTATCTATGGGGCTGATGATGACAGACAAGCTATACTCTCCTACCTCAGTCACTCAGACACAGATACAGTAAATGTAGCAACAGTGCACCTGTGTCCACTGCTTCATTCTAACTGAAGATGCAGGACCCCTATTCTAGTTACAGCTGTGCTTCCAAGTGATTGGACACCAGCAATAATATATTTTTAACATCTATCTGGTGGACAGGTGCTAAATGTTATTGGCTATTTAAATATTTAGACAAATATTTCCTTAAAGAGGTTGTCTCACTACATTGATTCATCTTACCTCAGTCCTGTTTTCTCAGTTTCATTTTGAATTCAGGGGCGTGTTTACTGGCTTCTACTAGGCTGCAGTAGAAGCCAGGTCTATAGCTATAGCAACCAGTGCTGGCAGCCTATCATGAGTAAACAGGTCTGTAGCTATAGCGACCTGAGGAGCTGATGCAGCCCATACAAGAGGGAATATCTCAGATTAGGTAGGACACTGCTAATGGACACATATTGCAAAGTGACTCATTTTTTGAAAGATCTTTAACATAAAAAGCAATCCTTGTAGTGAGACAACCCCTTTAAGAAATCTAGTTATCTACTTCTGTTTCTACATAAAAGAACAAAATAGAAAAAGTAAGAAACTGATTAAAAAATGTAATCCATCGGTTAAATTTAAAGGGGTTGTCTCACCATTCTGTTTCACAGAGTTGCAGGCAGCTTCAGATATACACTTCCTCACTGTTCCTGGTTAGGCTGTAGGTGGGTTTATTGCACGTATTAGCATATCAACTCTGTATTCCCAGCTCTTATAATTGCACTGATATGACTGATAGATATGATAGATATGACTGATATGATAGATGTAATCTATAGTGCAGACAGCTACAGAGCTCAAAGTAAACAATCAAAAGTAATTAATCTCCTTTGTTTGTTAGTGATAACACACTCTGTTCTCAAGGTGCCGTCTATTCTGGTGATGTTATTCCCTTCTCTCTCTGTCTAATCAATCAGGAAGGGAGAGCAGGGCGGTAACCAGAGAAACCTGTGTGTACTCAGAACAGATAACATCTCTCTTATCTCCTGATCAAGGTAATATCAAAAGACAAATGCATATGGAATAAGTCTTGATTAAATGTTCCCTACATGTTGAAAGCTAATCATTGCAGTGAGACAACCATATTAACTGCTTGACTAGGGGATGTTTTATGATGACCTCTCCCTTCCTGTGTGTAATTTACAATGATATGAATGTTGCTCAGTTGGCTTAAAGAGAATATGTGGTCATTATTGAAATGTCAGCAGTATAAAAACTGGTGTGGCCTGTTGAATACCAATTCTGGAGCAACCTCTCTTATAACACTGAATTGTGTTGCTCCTCTGTTATTTCTCCTAAAAAATGTATTAATGAATCTGTCAGATGAGTGTCAACAAATAGGGGTGTGTCCTGTACAGTCTGGCATTGTCCAACCAGTACTGATAGTCAGTGTGTGTAGGGACACACCCCTCTGAGAACTGGAATAGTAACACCCAGCTGACAGATTCAGTAATACATTTCTTGGGGGAATAAATGAGGACAGCACAACACAGAGTTGTAAGAGACGATGCTCCAGAATTATAATTTCTCAGATAACACAAGTATTTACTAACTTAACATATCAGGAATGGCTATAGGTTCTCTTTAATGTAAATACCATGGGGCACATTTTCTATTGCTGTCTAAAAGTTGTAAACTTTGGCAGTCGAAAAACGCACCTGATTTATCGCAATGGATCAAACCTTTTGACAATTTTGGCACCTCTTTAGACCTCTCTAACTTTTTCAGAACAGCTATAAGTTGGCTTAGTTTACACCAAAATTCAGAACCAGAATTTTGGAGAATTTTGGAGAAATTCTGGTGCAGAATATTAAATCAAAGTCATGCCTCTTTCCCACAAGGTCATAATATTATCTTCACCTACGCCATGTACCTTTTCTGAACAGTTTCCAACACACAAAATACATATCTGAACCTAAAAATTAACCAATTTTTGTCACGTACGACATATTTCTGGTGCACAACCTTAATTAAATGTGCTCCAATGTTATTTTGGTCCAAAATTCTCTACTTCATTTCTTATTATATATTTATAGTGGTGATAACTGTTTTTTGTGATATAGAGGTCCAAATCTTTTGCACAGGAAACGTTAAAAACACCAGCTGCCTACAGCCACTGCTAGACAGATTTTAGGAGCTTACTACATACTAATGTGTATTAAATGTAGGTCTATGAAGAACAAATGGTTCTCAGCATATGAAAAATGGTGCTCTATTCCTTATGAAGATATATGAAGAGTTTTGGACATGTTTGGACAAAACACGTAATAAAGAACAACATGCTCAGAGAAATCAAACCGTGACAACATACTCATAAGGTAAGTTACATGGGTGAGACCATGGAAAAAAAAATCCATTGCCCATACAGTAGTAGTCCCAGCGATCATATCTCAGCTGCTACATTTGGAGGCAGACTTTGTTGGGAATATATGATGTAATGTAATATATGTAAGAACATTTCACTAGTACTACGAATTTTAATGGTCATGCTGAAAAGTATAGCGTTGTATTTTCCCCATAGCCATTTTCTCTCTGCAGTTTTTTTCACTTTCACATATGCCTTTCTTGTATAGTGATTAGAATAAGGCTCTTTAGCGGTTGTCACATTTTAATCACCCTGTAATACTTCCTTGGTATTTTATATACATATTCTCTTAGTAATCCAGAGAAGGCTGCAGATCCACAGCTGTAATAATTCTAAAGCTGCTTCTATTTATAGCGCTGCCATCCCCATATGAGATATATATGCTAGAGCCAGTTGGTCTTTTACAAGTGTAATTCTCATTTACATTTTTATTGCAGTGATAAAAGCTTCTTGGAAGCAGTGCAGCATCTCAGATTGGGGATTACTAGGCTACAAGTGACTCCTATTAAAAGAGAAGATTGAAGTAGACAGATAATGATAAAGAATACTTGACAAAGAATTATATACACATAGTGAAGATTTATCAATAGTGTCGTAAAATGTATGTATTTAAGTATCACCAAAAGGAATGGTGCATGCAGCTCCAAATTGATCAAAATGCTGCACGAAGTGGGCATTCCTGCACTAGAGCTTTTCCCTATAGTACCATGTCATTGAAAACTCCGAAAGTTAAAGGGGTTTACCACGAGCTAATGTTGACGTGGGATCCTTCAAAATGGGTATTTAATCACTTTTCTAAATATATGTCATTAAAAAAGTGAAGCCTGTGAGAGCTACAGCCATCCTTACATGCCCTTAGTTTCCTGACAGTTTACATTAGACACGACCAGGAGCTGACAGGAGCTGATCGGGCCATGCTTGCGTTGTTTGCACTTCTTACCTGATGGCAGGGAACATGAACAAGCTTTGAAGGGACTGGGGAGAAAGATCCTGTATCTATTGTATAGAGGATCCACTGGTTATAATGTAATTATCTCAGTAAAAATGCAGATGCTCCCTGCTCCCTGCTCAGCCCCCCTCCTTCTGCCCCTGAAGGAATGAAAGAAGGCTGAGTATCAGGAACGTGCATGGGAGGTGGAGTGATGACATCACAGAGGAGGTACTTGTTTTTTTAAACACAGAAACACAACGCTCCTTTTTCAAGCCTCAAGAGGGGAGTATAAGCCTGTTAGGCAAGGAACTAATTTCTTGGCAAAACCCCTTTAAGTCAATGACAAGTAACAATGTTGCACATACAAAATTATATATTTAAAGCAGACCTGCACAACAGTGGAGGTCGTACCACCAGGTTTGGGTGCGTTTCAGGGGCGCTCCAGGTTGTTTTAGCCCCCACATACTGATGTAAAGTTATAGTTGCATTGCCTTTTCAACCATTGATGACAGTAACTGTGTAAATCCAAAAAGATAACATAACAATAAAAAGGACAATAACCCTTAATTAAGAGAAAGTCAGCAAATAAAATGGAACAAAAGGGTAATTAATAATGGGTACATCAACCAGAATCACAAACCATACTTTGCCCTAATAATATCGCTAAAACAACCAACTTCCTCAGGGGTCTCTTGACAATTACTTTCTTAGCAAATTGTATTAGTAAATGCATTAGTTAATTAAAAAACTAATAAAATCACCAGGTGAATGTTGTATTTGGCCCATCAACATTGTTGTGATTGTTGCCAGTGCAAAGATAATAACATTGCACACTCCTTAAGGCTATGTTCACACGGCTTAAAGTGGGACATATTTCACCCCGTATTTCGCGTTGTACTGCGCCAAATACGAGGCGAGATACGTCCCAGTCATTATGGTAATCCACACTTCTCATAGAGAACTATGGATTATGTCTCCTATCCCCGAACGCACAATACGCCGAGCTATGGGGCCGACAGGCTGCCCCCCCCCCTGCTCCCGAGCACACGGCGCAATTGATGGCCAAATACGTCCCGCAATTATTGCCGTGTGAACCCTGCCTAAGAGTTACATTAACATAAACAGTTAACAATGCACATACACATAGGCTACCTCTGTTACGTATGAATTCAATATACAAAATACAGTGTGAAGCCAGAAACGGAAAAGGATGTAAAGCCAAGGAAGGGGTAATTAGCAAATATTATGCAACCTTAAGCACAAATGACTAAAGCACCAGTGGGGATTGTTTTTATCTTTAGATATAGCTATCAAGGAGGATATACTGTAAACCTAAGCAAAAAGTCCTAGGTTTAGTGATATTAAGAACTAATTAACTTTTTACAAATAACCTCTCCTCCTGTAGTTACATAGTTTGTAAGGCTGAAAAAAGACAACCATCTGGTTCAGCCTATTGTTCTACAGTGTTGATCCAGATGAAAGCAGAAAACCCCATGAAGTACAAGAATTTTAGGATAAAAATTCCTTTTTGATTCCAAAACTGTCAATCCAAATAAATCCAGTCCCTTTTAAACTCATTTTTGACAAGTTCCTCTGGCAGAGAGTTCCACAGTCTCAGTGCTCTTAGTGTAAGGAATCCCCTTCTATGTTATGTAGAAACCTTCTTCCATTAGATGTAGAGGATGCCCTCTTAATCTAGATACAGTCCAGGGTATAAATATATCTTGGGAGAGATCTCTGTATTGACATTTGATATATTTATACATATTAATTAGGTTCCCCCGAAGCCATGTAGCATCACAATGCAGGCAGCATGATGACCTCATGCCTCCTGGGCCCGTGGGGAAGAGCACTGTTCGGTGGGTGAAGGGGGAAAGTATATATTTTTTTATTTGTAATGGGTCTGTACTGTATGTCTACCTACTAGGGTGAACCTATATACCTATTTTCTAAGGTGTGAATATATACCTCCCTACTAGGGGGGGACTCATATACCTACCTACTAATGGGAGAATATATATCTACTTTGGGGATCTATATGCCTACCTATAGGAGGAGGACTATATATATATATACCTACAGTGGTGGCCAAAAGTATTGGCACCCCTGCAATTCTGTCAGATAATACTCAGTTTCTTCCTGAAAATTTGCAATCGCAAATTCTTTGGTATTAATACCGTATATTCATTTATTTTGCTTGCAATGAAAAAACACAAAACAGTATGAGACAAAAATCAAATCATTGATCATTTCACCCAAAACTTCAAAAATGGGCCGGACAAAAGTATTGGCACCCTCAGCCAAATACTTGGTAGCACAACCTTTAGCCAAAATAACTGCGAACAACCGCTTCCGGAAACCATCAATGAGTTTCTTACAATGCTCTGCTGGAATTTTAGACCATTCTTCTTTGGCAAACTGCTCCAGGTCCCTGAGATTTGAAGGGTGCCTTCTCCAAACTGCCATTTTGAGATCTCTCCACAGGTGTTCTATGGGATTCAGGTCTGGACTCATTGCTGGCCACTTTAGAAGTCTCCAGTGCTTTCTCTCAAACCATTTTCTAGTGCATTTTGAAGTGTGTTTTGGGTCATTGTCCTGCTGGAAGACCCATGACCTCTGAGGGAGACCCAGCTTTCTCACACTGGGCCCTACATTATGCTGCAAAATTTGTTGGTAGTCTTCAGACTTCATAATGCCATGCACACGGTCAAGCAGTCCAGTGCCAGAGGCAGCAAAGCAACCCCAAAACATCAGGGAACCTCCGCCATGTTTGACTGTAGGGACCGTGTTCTTTTCTTTGAATGCCTCTTTTTTTTCCTGTAAACTCTATGTTGATGCCTTTTCCCAAAAAGCTCTACTTTTGTCTCATCTGACCAGAGAACATTCTTCCAAAACGTTTTAGGCTTTCTCAGGTAAGTTTGGGCAAACTCCAGCCTGGCTTTTTTATGTCTCGGGGTAAGAAGTGGGTCTTCCTGGGTATCCTACTGTTGTGGAATGTACAATGTGAAATGTCTATTTCACTCACAAATACAAATACAAAATCAAGCCCCTCAAGAGGAGAAGGAAATGAAGGAAAAGAAAGACTGGGAAAACTAGCAGTGGTCTGTATGAGAAGAACCACATACCCTGTATGCCCAAGGCACTCTACCCAGCTGTGGTACAATGGGCACACGGACCAGGACACCTCTCAAAAACCCTTATGAATGGCTTGATAGACAAATACTACTTGGCACCTGGAATTTCAACTCTAACAAGCAACTACTGCAGGGCATGTGCCATTTGCTCAGAGTGCAACCCAGGAAAAACTGTGAAAGTTCCCCGGAAGCCATTGGCAAAACCATTACACCCATTTCATAGGATCCAGATTGATCATATCCAGATGCCCAAGTCCGGAAGGTATGAATACGCCCTAGTGGTGGTGGATATGTTCTCTGGATGGCCAGAAGCCTACCCTGTGGTCAACATCATGGCCAGAACAACAGCCAAGAAGTTACTAACAGAAGTGGTTTGTCGATATGGAATCCCAGAAGTCATAGAAAGTGACCAAGGACCTACCTTCATGGCAACTGTCACCAAAGAAATCTGGACAGCTCTGGGGACCACAGTGTAGTGGCAAAACGGAAAGACTAAATGGCACTCTTAGGTCCCACATGTGGAAAGCAGCCAGGGAAAAAGGGATGCCCTGGCCAGATAGTCTGCCCATAGCCCTGTTCAGTGTAAGATACACACCACGAGGCTCCTTAGGCCTGTCCCCCTATGAAATCCTATTTCCCGGTTAGGCACCTATTTCCCACAACAGCTCCAGATGCAGTCTGATGTACTAACTACCTATGTTACAGCACTTGCAAAAGAGCTAACTAAAATACATGCTCGAGTTCTCTCCTCTATTGCAGATCCTGACGCCTCCACTGGTGCCCATGAACTGAAGCCTGGAGATTGGGTGTACTTGAAGAAGTTTGTGAGGAAAACACTTGAACCACAATTTGAAGGTCCATATCAGGTGTTGTTAACCACAGCCACCTCTGTGAAGCTTGCAGGAAAACCTCTCGGGGTCCATGCTTCCCATTGTAAAGTTGCAACGCCACCTGAGGATGGTGGAGACAGTATTAGCTGTAGTACTTAGTTGCCTCCTAGGAGGGTGCCTGATTCAGGTCCAACAAGTAGCCATTACCAAAGAACCAGGGGTCACCACCTTCTGGTATAACTCTACCAGCACACAAGTGGCTACATACACTTTTCATTATTGTAATGTAGTGCAATGTACCCCACAAATAGGAAAGTTGGGTGGAATGAGCCCCATAGATTTGGCACAGTGGCACATGTGTAAGGAAGGCACCCAGTACTTAAGTGTCACGGATGATTATTGGTGAGGCAAGTGTGCGTACTGGGAGCGGTGGGCTGGAACAATGGGAATGATTGGGGATATAAACCACAGAGTGCTCTTAACAGAAGGGATAAGAATGGCAAGTCACTTATCTCCCGCATGACTCTGTCCAGACCCGGCCCCTGCGGACAGAAGGCCATGAGGCTTGTTCTGTCTCTAGAAAACCCCCAGCCAGGGGATGCTGGAACTTATATATTAGGCAACTATCAGGGAGATAGTATCAGGAGAAAGTAACTTGGGGATAATTAAGCTGCAAGACATGCATTGTTCCATAGTGTGGCGACGATTGAACCTGGCCAAATCTCCTGATCCACTGTCTGTTAATCCCCTTATGCCTCATGTCCAAACTTTCAAAGACATGGTAGCTATAGCCAGGGCCGGGACAAGACATTTTGGTGCCCTAGGCAAAAGGGGTTAAATGGTGCCCCCCCCCCCCTCCCCCTCTGGGCTTTATAGGAAAAATATTGAAATTTCAAATCCCCACTTTTGACATCTTACAAGTTAAAAGAAAATTTAAATTGCTAAAATTTGAGAGTTCTGGTCTTTTCAAATCCCCTAAAATTGAACAAAAGTGACTAAAAAGTCACATGTATACCAAAATGGTGCCAATTAAAAGTACACATTAGCCTGCAAAAAACACCCCCTCACTCAAATCCACATGGGGACGAACAAAAAAAAAAAAGTTATTGGCTGAAAATTTAATGAGGAGAGTTTGCTTTTTTATGGTACTAAAACATGAAGACAACCCTACATTTGTTATTGTTGGAGTTGAGTCAACCTGCACAATACATATAACAAATATAACCAGTGAACGTTGTAATAAATAAAAAACCCCCGCAAACATGGCGAAAGTACGTTTTTTAACGTTTTGCCCCACTTGGAATTTTTTTGTGGTTTCCCAGTATATTCTATGGTGCAATGAATAACACCATTAGAAAGTAAATCTTGTCCCGCAAAATAAAAGCCCTCATAGGTCTATGTAGGCGACTTTTGGAAGGCGAGGATGGAAACATACAAAGAGCCATATTATTATGACTCGTTGTTTACTCTGGAAAAATACACTATGTAATGCATGGGACAACCTCGGACTTATGCTGCATATTTTTTATTTTTATTTTCTTTATGGATTTCACTGCATTTTAGAAAGTGAACTAGTCTCATTAAATGGGGCTAATTAAAGTCCTGGCTCCTGTTATGTTTTTCATGCTGCATACATGTAAAAAAAAAAAAAAAAGATAGGAACTTTTTTTTAATTTACTGCGAATTAGGAATTTATATCCATAAAAGTATGTGCCATGGTTTATAGAACCACAGCACTAATTTCCTTTTAGAACAATGAAAAAATGTAGTTGTGTTTTTTAGTGTGTATTTTGGTACTTAAAACATGGTTTTTAAGTATCTAAATACACATAAAAACAGTGTGAGTCCAGCCTTAGGGTATGGTCACACGGCTTCTTCACTCCGAAAGAACATCCGCTTTTCAGATATGTCTCTGGGACCGACAGGACGGACTCAGAGACGGATCTAACAATTAGCAGTGAGTTCATCACTGCGGGCTATGAGGAACACGCAGCGGCATTCACATGAGAGATCACCGCTGCGTGTTTCCCTCCTGCCTGTCGGCTCCGTCTTTTGGATGCGACCAAAGAATTGCATGTCTTTTCTTGGATCGCATCTGCAAGACAGACCCGACAGGCGCGATGCAAACACGCAGCGGCGATCTCTCATGTGAATGCCGCTGCGTGTTCCTCATAGTCGGCAGTGATAAAGTCACTGCTCATTGTTAGATGCATCTCTGGGTCCGTTCTGATGGACCCAGAGACGCATCTGAAAAGCGAATGTTCACACGGAGACAAGATGCCGAGTGAACTTACACTTACATTTCAGGGCTGTGTCACAGGCAGGGAAATCCTCCAGCTAGTGCTATAGAACTGTAAACTAGTCACATTTTTCTGCTTTAGAGGAGGGACACTCAGTGCAGCTCATCCTGGCTGGGAGCAGTAGTCCTCCTCAGGGCACTGATGGTATGGGGGATTCAGTCCAGTTCCCTGGCTGCTCCAAGATGTCTTCTTATCACTGACTGTTGATTGATTGTAACCACAAGTCAGAAGAGTTAACCCTCACACTGCCTTCCTAAAGAGATTACTGGTAAGCTAGCTGCAGGGAAGCAGTGTGAGGGTTAACTCTCCTGACTTCTAGTTACAATCAATCAACAGTCAGTGATAAGAAGAGAGAGAGAGCTGGAGTAATGGCTGAATCCCCGGGGATGTTCCGTGGTGCTCTGACATAATGTTGCCCTGGCTGCAGTGAGAGGGTTAACTCTCCTCACTAGTGATTGCAGTGAACTGATAAGACTTTGGGAGCAGTTCATCTACCTGTTGAAGCTCCATGACAGCACAGGCTCCGCTTTCACTCTTCTCCCGCGCCGCGTACAGTCACAGACAGAGTCTCGGGAGAACTAATTTGCATCCAGCTCTGCAGCAGCCTGTGAGAAGAGATGAGGGGGGCGACGCTGGGAGGGAGGACAGCAGGAGAGGAGGTCAAATGGCTGCTGCTGCTTATTGACGGGCGCTGCTCCGAGTCATAGTTTACACATGGAACGGCGCCCCCTTTCTTCCTGCTAGAGCAGGCGCCCTAGGCCATTGCCTACCTTGGCCTACCTATAGTCCCGGCCCTGGCTATAGCCGACCCGACCATTTAAGATACTGTACAGGTAGAGACTGGATTCTCTGACAAGAATCTGTGGCTGGAATGGGTTAAATACACTGCTGACCAACACAATAAGACCAACTGTTATGTCTGTTCAGGTGCTAGGCCTTACCTTGGCACTGTCCCACTAGACATTCCTCTACCCCCACAGGAGTGTTTTTTCAGTTTGTTTACAAACATAACCACTAACCATACGTCCTGTGAGAACTGGTAGACTAGTTACCCAATCACAACGAAAAAAAACACCAAAACCTGGAGCTGGGGTCACAATTTACCCAGGTAATTATACTTCCTACACCAGTAATATGGGGAATGGCAGGTTTTTTGGTAACTTCACCACAAAGGGGTACTGTTCAACCTACAGTAACTTGAGTGGCAGTCAACTACAAAACCAGGTCCTTTCCCTAGGAGATATCTACTGGATATGTGGAGACCTTAAAATCAGAACCAGATTACAGGGTAACTGGACAGGACAGTGTGCCTTGGCAAAATTGCTCATCCCCTTCCACATTGTGAGAGAAGCTACTGAAAGCAACTCTTTCCATTCCCACAGCAGGAGAAAAAGGGAAACCTCCCCTAAAGGTAGCTTTGACCCTCATGTGTATATTGATGCCATAGGGGTCCCAAGGGGGGTACCAGACAAGTTCAAGACCAGAGACCAGGTTGCTGTAGGGTTTGAGGCCCTAATACCAATCATTACTGTTAGTAAGAACGTGGATTGGATCAATTACATCTACTATAATCAGCAGAGATTGTGGATTGTACAAGAGTATAGGGCCTAGCAGAGCAGGAAGGTCCAACTTCTGCTATGGCGTTTCAATGAATGGCCCTAGATATGATGTTAGCAGAAATGAGTGGAGTGTGCAAGAGGATAGAGGAGACGTGCTGTACATTTATCCCAGATAACACAGGGCCAAATGGTAAAGTCACTGTTGCCATTAAGAAACTCACCGATCTCTCGGAGGAGTTGAAAAGAAACTCTGGGATTGACCACCCCTGGGACAGCTGGTTTAGCTGGTTGAAGGGTTGGCAAGGAGCGCTAGAGCGTTAGTGCAGATAGGGATTGCTGTATTTTGCATTTTGGTTATTCTGGCATTAATTGTGTGTTGTGTTTTCCCTTGTTTGAGGAAACTACTGGAGAAGTCGGTTACTAATATCAGTCCTACATATGCTAACCAAGATGTCGAGAAGGATGACGGCCCGTATACGCCATTGCAGTCCCTCCCCCCTGGTTACAACACTATGGGACTGTAAGGAAAATCCTGGAAAAAGCTGTGAACACCGCAACTACAACCTCGCTGCAGCAGATGAAAGAAGAAGAGCGATACACACTCCTGAAGACAGTCTCCCCCAGTTGACAATTAGTAGGGTGAGATAGGGTGTGCCCAGGGTTAGTTTGCGGGGTCGTCCTTGTCGGGGCGCCCTCTCCGCTAAGGGAAAGGTTTGAAATAAAATAGGGCAAGATAGGGAAAGGTGAAATCGTCATTTCAAGGGGGGACCGTTGTGGAATGTCTATTTCACCCACAAGATGGCTCCTTCATTCAGACTACACCCAAGATGATGTAAGAGAACTACAGGTTGCAGAGTGAACCAAATAAGAGCATAACCAATCATGGACTGACAAGTGTGCTTACCTAGGTGTTCTGTGTGGGGGTCTGCACTCAGCCCTCCTAGTACTTTGCACCCAACACTGAACAATAGGTTATAAAAGTTGCTGTTTACTTGAAATAAATTAGAAGTGTCTTTCTACTGAACTGGCGAGTTCAGTGTGTGACTTCTTCTTGTGCATGCACTTTAATACATCTAATTAGAAAACCGGTTGACAATCGTGATTCAGTACTGTTTACTTGCTGATCCAAAACACTACCATACAGTCCCTCTTCATTCAGACGCCGGCGGATAGTATGGGTTGACACTGTTGTACCCTCGGACTGCAGGGCAGCTTGAACTTGTTTGGATGTTTGTCGAGGTTCTTTATCCACCATCCGCACAATCTTGCGTTGAAATCTCTCGTCAATTTTTCTTTTCCGTCCACATCTAGGGAGGTTAGCCACAGGGCCATGGGCTTTACATCTAGGGAGGTTAGCCACAGTGCCATGGGCTTTACACTTCTTGATGACACTGTGCACGGTAGACACAGGAACATTCAGGTCTTTGGAGATGGACTTGTAGCCTTGAGATTGCTCATGCTTCCTCACAATTTGGATTCTCATGTCCTCAGACAGTTCTATGGTCTTCTTTCTTTTCTCCATGCTCAATGTGGTACACACAAGGACACAGGACAGAGGTTGAGTCAACTTTAATCCATGTCAACTGGCTGCAAGTGTGATTTAGTTATTGCCAGCACCGGTTAGGTGCCACAAGTAAGTTACAGGTGCTGTTAATTACACAAATTAGAGAAGCATCACATGATTTTTTCAAACAGTGCCAATACTTTTGTCCACCCCCTTTTTTATGTTTGGTGTGGAATTATATCCAATTTGGCTTTATGATAATTCTTTTTGTGGTTTTCCATTGAAGACAAATTAAATGAAGATAACACCAAAGAATTTGTGATTGCAATAATTTTCAGGAAGAAACTGAGTATTATCTGACAGAATTGCAGGACTATATACCTTCCTACCAGGGGGAACATATGTACCTACCTAGTAAGCTGGACATGTATACCTGTCTACTAGAGGGGGGGGCTATATATCTAACTACTAGTGGGGGACTATATATACCTACCTACTAGAGAGGGACTATATACCTACTAGGAAGGGACTATACACCTACCTACTAGAGGGGGGACTACATACCTACCTACTGAGTAGGACTATATACCTACCTACCTACTAGAGGCAGGTCTATATATCTTCCTACTGGAGAGCTGTATATCTACCTACTAAAAGGTGACTACATACCTAGCAACAAGGGGAGGGACTATATAATTACTGGGCGGGACTATATACCTACCAACTAAGGAGGTACTTTATACCTACCTACTAGAGGGGAACTATATACCTAACTACTAGAGAGGGACTATATACCTACCTACTGGGGGGGCATATGACTACCTACTAGAGGGGGCATATACCTACCTACCAATGGGGATTTATACCTACCTACTAAGGGGTCCTATATACCTACCTGCTGTGGGCCTATATACATATCTGCTGAAGGGCCTATATACTTACCTACTGATAGACCTATAAACCTACCTACTCAATTGTAGGGCATATATACCTGCTTACCTACGGGGGGCCTATATACCCATCCACTGAGGGGGTGTCTGACACCTCTGTACTCTCTATATAGCGGTATGGTATGCACTTGTATAGTGGCAATGTACACTTGTCCCTAATTTTAACAGGAAGAACATGCCTGTCCCTGACCCTGTAATTATGGGTTTCTGTCTGTCCCCTTTATTTTCTTGCTTGTATTGATGGTGTTTTTTACCTTAGAAAGTGGTGAGGTGCATGACCAAGGCAAAACTTGGAGGCAGATATTGTATGTGGACTGATGGGGGTTTTGTTCCAGTGCTGCCTTTCAGTACTGGAGAGGAGTTGTTCAGCAGGACGGGGCCCAAATTGAAGCTTTGCACTAGAGCACATAAGCCTTTAAATACCCCCTTAGCTGTAGGTACATATTTTATCCCTTCCTATGCCTACCTTTTTTTAGATTGGCAGCAGAATAAATGCAAACACTTGTGACATGTTTACCAGGAGCGCATCATCAGATGAGATTGTATTTTTTCGTACTAGAACCTTGAAGGTCTGTGAAGCGTTTATAGCTTTACTGAATGTAAATTCTCTGCATATTTTTTTTACTTTAAAGTTTTCTGAACGCTCATTATGTTTCCTGGATCTGAAAATCCAACTGGGAGAAACAACGTAACAATAAACATTCATCACGGAACCATGGCAATCACTTGTTCCATAATTAATACTTCTAGCCAGGGCAAGTAAAGACAAAGGGCGACATGTATGAAGTTCGCCACGTCGGGGCGCACCATTCCGCCGGTTTTCCGGCGAAATCTGTGCCTGATTTATGTCGGCGCCGGGGCGCGCTCATACATTCCATGTAAAGTCCGCCACGCCTCGCCAGTGTTTGAGGCGCAGTGCGGGACTTAGGCGCAGTGCGGCACTGCACCTATGATTCGCCGCCCGAGGTAGTGCACTCATACATGCGGGGAAAAGTTTCCCTGCGCCTCGCCAGTGTGTGGGCACAGTGCGGGGACATGGGCGCAGTGCGGGGACATGGGCGCTGTGCGGGACTGCGCCTCACATGTATTCCGATGCGAGACAGGCTGGAGAACAGCGAGAAATCATTAAAGATGTCCGTGCGGAGTATGAAAAAAAAATCGCCTTTATAAAGGCGGAAAACATTCTCAGAAAAGAGCTCAAACCTCAAAAATAAAAAATACATAAAAAAAATCACTTTCCAAAATCTAGAACGGCGCAATATCAAGAATTAGGATATTGGAAATTGCCGGGAAATACAGTAATTCAAATTCTGAAAGCTATTCTCATTGGTCGGCAGAAACCGGCCAATCAGAATAGGAGCGACAGTGAACCATTAAAACCTATGGAGAACTATTGACCAATCAGAATCAAAGGCGGGACAGTTTTACAATGAATAATAATATGGGGGTAAAGAAAAAAAAATATTACATCAATAAAATCATGTTTATTTCTTTATTTTCGTTGCACCCATGCTATTGATCCTTGGATAACGAAAATAAAGAAATAAACATGATTTTATTGATGTAATATTTTTTTTCGTTACCTCCATATTATTATTCATTTTATATACACATCGGGACAACTTCTGTAGTTTATAATTTGATTTCGGCCGTGTACAGTTTTATTTCAGATAGAAAACCCATAGGAGCGTCGCTCGCTCTCCCATTGGTCCAAATAACCGTGCCTCTTTTAACTTAGCCAATCACAGAGATCGCTCGGAATTTCTTTTCCCCATAGAACTCTATGAGAAAGTAGCTCGCGCTCTGATTGGCTAAGCTGGACGAGCCCCCGCCGCTTCAACCAATCAGCTCGTTTCTGCCTTTTTACTGTATTTTGAACTGTCCCGCCTTTGAATATGATTGGTCAATTTTTCTCCATAGGTTATAATGGGTCCCTGTCGCTCCTATTCTGATTGGTCAATTCTCCTCCATAGGATATAATGGGCCACTGTCGCTCCTATTCTGATTGGCTGGCTTCTGCCGACCAATGAGAATAGCTTAAACAATTTGAATTACTGTATTTCCCGGCGATTCTCTCTATTGCAATTCCCTATGTAGCGCCGGTCTCGGCGACAAACGCGTTGTTCGGGATTTAACTGATTTATTTTTAGAGAAGGTTTCAGCGCTTTATCTGATAATGTTTTACACTTAATAAAAATGATTTTTTTTATTAATACTTCATGCCGCACGGCGCTGAGCGCCGAGATTTCAGTGCGCCGATCTCTCCATAGACTACAATGGGAGAAGTAGCTCGCGCTCTGATTGGCTGGGATAGCCAAGCCCCCGCTAGCTCAGCCAATCAGCTCTTTTCTGTCTTTTTACTGTATTTTGAACTGTCCCGCCTTTGATTTTGATTGGTCTATATTTCTCCATAGGATATAATGGGACACTGTCGCTCCTATTCTGATTGGTCAAAACTTCTCCATAGGATATAATGGGTCTTTGTCGCTCCTATTCTGATTGGCTGGCTTCTGCCGACCAATGAGAAGCGCTTAAACAATTTAAATTACTGTATTTCCCGGCAATTCTCTCTATTGCAATTCCTTATGTAGCGCCGGTCTCGGCGACAAACGCGTTGTTAGGGATTTAAGTGATTTATTTTAAAGAAGGTTTCAGCGCTTTTATCTGATAATATTTTACACTTAATAAAAATGATTTTTTTATTCATACTCCATGCCGCATGGCGATGAGCGCCGAGATTGCATTGCGCCCATCTCTCCATAGACTACAATGGGAGAAGTAGCTCGCGCTCTGATTGGCTGGGATAGGCAAGCCCCCCGCTAGCTCAGCCAATCAGCTCTTTCCTGCATTTTTACTGTATTTTGAACTGTCCCGCCGTGGATTTTGATTGGTTCAAAATTCTCAATAGGCTATAATGGGTCTCTGTTGCTCCTATTCTGATTGGCCGAGATAGCCAAGCCTTCGCTAGCTCTACCAAACAGCTCTTTTCTGCATTTTTACTGTATTTTGAACTGTCCCGCCATTGATTCTGATTGGTCAATCGTTCTCCATAGATTATAATGGTTCACTGTCGCTCCTATTCTGATTGGCTGGCTTCTGCCGACCAATGAGAATAGCTTTCAGAATTTGAATTACTGTATTTCCCGGCAATTTCCAATATCCGAATTCTTGATATTGCGGCGTTCTAAATTTTTGGAAAGTGATTTTTTTTAAATTATTTTTATTTTTGAGGTTGAGCTCTTTTCTGACAATGTTTTCCGCCTTTATAAAGGCGATTTTTTCGGATTCATACTCCTGCTGGACGGAGCGGAGCGCCGAGATTTCTGTCGCGATCTTCTATCTGCTTCCTCGCATGTTCCGATCTTGCTTCACTTCGCCGCTGCCGGAGGATTTAGACCAAAATAAACCAGGTCTGCCTGTCGGAGCTGCCGAGCGCTGCATTGCGCCGCGCTTTGGCGAGCTGCAATCGTACATGCCTCAGAGTATACGAGCGCGCCGCGTCCCGCCCCGGAACGCCTACACCGCGCCCACACCGCGCCCATTGCCCGCCCCTTCATGCGGGGCGCAGCTGAAAGTGGCAAACGCTGCGCCTAACACTGCATCCCTGCGTCCGACATGGGGATTCGGGCCGGGAGGCGCAGTATACGCCAGAAACCGGGCGAAAAGCCCATTCATACATGTCGCCCAAAATTCCTGAAAGGACAATTCTTTGGACACGGTTTTTAGGAGTTTCAGATGGTCACTCGGGACTTGTTCACTAAACTTCATGCATGTGGATAACCTCAAAACTATTTACTTGCATAATGTTGTGAACAAGAAAGTATAATAAAACCACATGACAGTAAAGAAAACAATTTAGATTCTCAGATGTTTATAAAAGTTTAAAGGTAGATTGGCACGTTTTCAACATTTACTACAGAAGATGATGGACTGACTTGAAGTGCTAGCTAGAAGAGCATGTCATTTAAAGACTTGTCAGAAGTCACTTCACCTGCCCCAATGTATTGATAGAGAATGAAAACATACTAGTTGGATCACACTCTTGTGGCAATTCCAACGTCTGCCAATTATTGATTGCTAGCAGTGCTCAAAGGGGTTGTCTCACTACAATGATTGCTTTTTATGTTAAAGATCTTGCAAAAACTAGTCACTTTGTAATATATGTCCATTAACAGTGTCCAACCTATTCTGAGATATCCCCTCTTCTATGGGCTGCATCAACTCCTCAGGTCGCTATAGCTACAGACCTGTTTGATCTCTCCTGATAGGCTGCCAGCACTGGTTGCTATAGCTACAGACCTGGCTTCTACTGCAGCCTAGTAGAAGCCAGTGAACACGCCCCTGAATTCAAAATGAAACCAAGAAAACAGGACAGATGTAAGATGAATCAATATAGTGAGACAACCCCTTTAAGGTGACCAAAACTAAACCCAACTTTAGAGCAGTGAATAATATACCGTCCTTATTAAAAGGAATGCATCATCAAAAAATAACTATATAGGGGTGGGTGGGGGGGGGGTTTCTGTTAAACATATTTTTAACAATATTTGATGTTTCTTATCTTACTACCTTTTCAAAAAATCATGAACTACAGTTTCACAGTGGTCCGCGCCGTAAAAAATGTGCATGTCATTTTTCCCCCCCCGCGGCGGTTTTCCCCGAGGGGGGAGGGCGACGGATTCCATGTTCTCTATGAGAGCAGGGGGTTACGTAATTACTGGCGGTTGGGCGCGTATTGAAGCGAAAATCGGCGCGGAAAAACGGGCCCCAATCCGTCGGCAAATAAGCCGGGGGGGAACGGGGCTTAAGGTGACCAAAACTAAACCCAACTTTAGAGCAGTGAATAATATACCGTCCTTATTAAAAGGAATGCATCATCAAAAAAATTACCTATATTATGTTTTTATGTTAAACATATTTTTAACAATATTTGATGTTTCTTATCTTACTACCTTTTCAAAAAATCATGAACTACAGTTTCACTCTGGCCACTAAGCATATTAGTAGTCTGACACGTTTTGTTCTGTAGAGATAACTTTTCAGTAATTTTCTTATTATTATCACAAGCAGGATTACAATGGAAGGTGATACCAATGTGTAAAAACATCATTCACAAGAGGTTATGGACAAAACACATCTCCTTCTCCTCGCTTTTTAACAGGGGTCTGCAATGTCGGCTCTCCAGCTGTTGGGAAACTTCATCTCCCATCATGCCCATTGATATAGTTTGTATAAATGTATGATGGGAGTTGTAGTTTTCCAACAGCTAAAGAGCCGTTGTTGCAGACCCCTGCTATATAGGGACTTCTTCCCAAGTGATGCCTGGGACGAAGCATACCTACAAAACTCTCCCATAGAATTCAATGAGTCAGCTTCCGCTCTCATGCTCCACTCCACTAATTAAATAATAATAATAATCTTTATTTATATAGCGCCAATATATCCGCAGCACTTTACAATATAGAGGGTATACTACTGTACTTTCATACAGTAGTATATATTGGGCCAGTCCCTGGAGGGCTATAAAAGGCCTCCTGCTACAGGTGATCAGGGGGCGGAGGAGAGGCTCCCCCGGAGGCTTGGAGAGAAGTCTGACCCCAGTGTGTGTCAAGGATTTATGGTGCTCGGCGAGAGGCTGAGGCCATTGATAGAGAGGGTCTCTACCATTGTTCAGTTAGTGGCCAGACGGCTGAGGTTTTTATTTATATGTGTTATTGCTGGTATGCTATACCTGAATAATAAAACAGACTGGAGCCATAAAGAAGCCGTTGTCAGTGTGCCATTCGCTTACCAAAGCGATGATCCTGTGAGTGATGGACCCTGGGCCGGTCCAAGATGGTGTCCGGATGCAAGTGAGCCGACACAATATATATATATATATATACACATATATATGTGTGTGTGAAAGTACAGTAGTATACAAGATTTAACTAGTGGAGTGGGGCACGAGAGCAGAAGCTGACTATATATATATATATATATATATATATATATGTCTGTGCGTGAATACTTTCTAAAGGTGCAATTGAAATGAAATTCCCAACCCATCCCATTCACACTGGCAAAGAAATCAAAGATGTCCATTGGGATTGTCTTGCTGAAATGTGCACCCTTGTTTCATCTTTATCATCCTGGTAAATGGCAGCAGATTTTTCTTAAGAATGTCTTAGTACATTTGTCCATTCATCCTTCCTTCAATTATAGGATTACCAGTGTCATATACTGAAAAATAACTCCACACCAAGATGTTCCCTTCTCCAAATTTCACTGTTATGGTGTTTTAGGGTGATATGCAGTTCCTTTAATCCTCCACACATGTTAAACTTTGGTCTCATCTGACCAGACTATATTCTGTCAATATTTCACAGGCTTGTCTAAATGTTGTTGAGCAAACTTAAAACGTGCTTGAGTGGTAAACATGCATGCAGGCAAAGGAGGTTGAGTGGATGACTTATTGTTTCTTTTGAAACAATTGTGCTGATTCCAGGTCTTTCTGTAGCTCTCCACAGGTGATCCTTGTCTCTTGGGCAACTCTTTGATAATTCTTTTCACTCCTCTGCCTTGCAGGGAGCACCTGGTCATGGCCGGCTTATGGCGAAATGATGTTCATTCCACTTCCAGATTATGGCCCCAACAGTGCTCACTGGAACCTTCAGTAGTTTAGAAATTGTTCTGTAACCAATGCCATCAGTATGTTTTGAAAAAAGGTTTGGAAGGTCTTGAAACAGCTCACTGGTTGAATCCATCATTAGATGCTTCTTTTATGGCACCTTGGTAGTGAGACACCTTTATATAGGCATTCATTTGAACCTGCTGATATTTTTTCATTAAAGGGGTTGTCTCGTAACTGGCTTCCAGCCTACCTCAGTAATTTTTTGTCTGATTAATTTTTGAATTCAGGGGCGTGCAGCATCTCCTCCCCCTCCTCCCTGCACCTATGTCATGATGCCAGTGCTCGCTCCCGATGCTAACACTCAGTCATTCAGCATTGGGAGTGAGAACATCTTTGTGATCCAGGCAAACTATAATAGTTTGGCCAGATCACTGAACTTCCCCATGCCTCCTGCTCAGAGTGAGTGAAGAAGAAGTTATAAAAAGTTACTGTGCCCGTCCTCTAGCTGCTATAGTTCCACAGCAGCAGAACCTCCCGCCCAGTACATGCAGGGAGGGGGAGGGCTCTTCTCAGGCTTCTGTGTAGCTCAGAGGGGGGGACTGTTATGCTGCTGGGTTAACCCTGTGTGTGCCTGCTCACTGCTATGGGGACTGCACTGAGGTGCTGCTGTGGATACTGCTCTTATTACACTTCCCTGTGCTGTGCTTTCTTTAGCTTACATCGTACTGTCCATAAATCAGCTTCATCTCTGCTCTCCTGAATCCACAGCAGCACCTCAGTGCAGTGCCCACAGCAGTGAGCAGGCACACACAGGGTTAACCCGGCAGCGTAACAGAAGCTGGAGAAGAGCCCTCCCCCTCCCTGCTGTGAATACACTGTGCTGTGTAGGACAGCTCCTGTCTCCGACCTGCATTGAGAAGCTGCTGACCTCAGCAGCACTGGCAGCCAGTGAGAAAAATCAACAGGTCGGTGGCTATAGTGATCTGAGGAGCTGATGAACTCCTACTACCAGGGATAACTCAAAATCAGTAAAACATTTGTAATGGACATACTTTGGGAAGCAGCTTGTTTTTTAAAGATCTTTAAATTTAAACCTAATCACTGTAGTGAGATTGGCAGGATTGTTTTTTAATTACTGATAGATTTCAGCTGGTGTCACGACGTGACATGATTTTTTGCACCTTTCTTTCTTCATGTATTCATTTCTCATTATTACACATAATTTATGGACATCTGTGATTTAATTCTTTGCCTGTGTGTGTGGATTGTATGACTTGTTACCGACATTTGGTAAGAATTTCACGTCAATGGCACCTTTAGAAATATTTTTACTTAGAAAATAGGTAACATGTTCCATACTTATCTAAACACCTGTATGTACAGTACATATATTATATATATATATATATATTATATTAATATATATATATATATATATATATATATACAGTGAATATTCTCAAGTAATGTGTATATATATATCTATATATATTTACACACAAACACATATATCTATCTGTCTACATATATAGGGTGACATGTATGAATGGGACTGCGCCAGAAGTCTGGCGTCTTTTCAGCCTGAAAACTAGCGTAGCTCCGTTTGCTCTATTTTTAAACATATGCACTCCATCAAGCACCCACAGCACTTTGTAATGCGCCTGAGATCGGGGGGGTGTGCTGGAGGCGTGTCGAACTACAACCGTACAAAGCTACGCATTTATAGCTTCAGTACGGCAAATCCAGGCGCATTACTGCTGGAACAGGTAGAACACTTTCAAAGTGGTTTAACTGAGTCTGAAATTTTGCTTTGTGGCTGGAAAGTGCTAAATCTGTGACCCGCAGTAGATTCAGGTGTATTCTACGCTACAAATGTGTACAAAAAAAATGGCGCCTGGGCTCCAAAAATCATATATGTCATCATAGTGTTTCTTTTTTATAAGTATCTGTGACACATTTGATTGCATTGTTTACTATCACCATGGTTTGATGGTTTATTAACAGGTACACTTATTTTCTTATGTTTTACTTCTCAGTTTTAGTTTATTGGGTCTGGTTGGAGATCTTGATTGGCTCAGTTAGATAAAATGAAACTGTTACTAAGCCTACTGAACATCTAGGCAATTTATAGAAGACAAATACTGTCCGAGGTTCACTGAAAATCCTTGTTATATGAAGATCTAGATGTGTTTCTCTCTCCTGCTCTATATCAGTGTTCAAGAACCAATGCAATTTCGATGTGCGACTGCTAAAAAAAAAAAGACAAATAGATCTTGTTGCAGGAATACGATGATTGAATCTTGGAAATGACCACTTTTTATACCCTATAGAACTCAGTTGATGCATTCTGTGGATTTCCATCTATTGGTTTTAGTGGACATTCTGAGGGTACTGCAAGTGTAGTAGGAGATTTTACATTTACATTTTATGTATCTGTCTGAAGGCATCTTAGTACTGTAAATGTTTTGCTATGGATGGGAGTTAGGTGTCTTTTGCTTTGGTGATTTTACTATATTATTTATTTATTTATTAGTATTGTAGTTATCACACTTAGGCTATGTTCACACGGCTTATTCACAGCGTAATTGTGGGACGCAATTACGCCGTGTACTCGGCAGCGGGGGCGGGGAAGGGGGGGCTGGCAGTTCGCCGGCCCCATAGACATTCATTATCCACGGCGCATATACCGCCATGAATAATTTACATGTTACTAGGCGAGCGGGGAGAGGAGACGGAATCCATAGTTCTCTATGAGAACTGTGGATTACTGTAATGACTGGGACGGATTTCACCCGTAATTTGCGCAGTACTGCGCGAATTACGGGCTGAAATCCGTCCCAAAATAATCCGTATGAACATTGCCATACAGTGCCTTGTGGAAGTTTTCGGCCCCCTTGAACTTTTCACCCTTTTGCCACATTTCAGGCTTCAAACATAAAGATCTAAAATTTTAATTTTTTTGTGAAGAATCAACAACAAGTGGGACACAATTGTGAGGTGGAATGAAATTTATTGGATATTTTAAACTATTGTAAAAAAAAAAGAAACTGAAAAGTTGGGCGTGCAAAATTATTCGGCCTCCTTAATTTAATACTTTATAGCGCCACCTTTTGCTGCGATTACAGTTCCAAGTCACTTGGGGGATGTCTCTATCAGTTTTGCACATCGAGAGACTGAAATTCTTGCCGATTCTTCCTTGGAAAACAGCTGGAGCTCCGTGAGGTTGGATGGAGAGCGTTTGTGAACAGCTGGAGCTCAGTGAGGTTGGATGGGAGTAACGCGTTTTGTCTTACAGATTCTGATTATTCGGGCTACTTATTCCATTCTAACACCTGGATACGTTTATTTGTGAACCATTCCATTGTAGACTTGGCTTTATATTTGGGATCATTGTCTTGTTGGAAGATAAATCTCTGTCCCAGTCTTTTGCAGACTCCAACAGGTTTTCTTCCAGAAGGGTCCTGTATTTGGCTCCATCCCTCTTCCCATCAATTTTAACCATCTGCCTTGTCCCTGCTGAAGAAAAGCAGGCCCAAATCATGATGCTGCCCCCACCATGTGTGACGGTGGGGATGGTGTGTTCAGGGTGATGAGCTGTGTTGCTTTTACGCCAAACATATCGTTTTGCATTGTGGCCAAAAAGTTCGATTTTGGTTTCATCTGACCAGAACACCTTCTTCCACATGTTTGGTGTCTCCCAGGTGGTTTAATAGTCTCCAAAACAATGGGAATCTCCCAAGTGGTTTGTGGCAAATGTTAAACAAGACTTTTTATGGATATCTTTGAGAAATGGCTTTCTTCTTGCCACTCTTCCATAAAGGCCAGATTTGTGCAGTGTACGACTGATTGTTGTCCTATGGACAGACTCTCCCACCTCAGCTGTAGATCTCTGCAGTTCATCCAGAGTGATCATGGGCCTCTTGGCTGCATCTCTGATCAGTCTTCTCCTTGTTTGAGATGAAAGTTTAGAGGGACGGCCGGGTCTTGGTAGATTTGTAGTGGTCTGATACTCCTTCCATTTCAATATGATCAATTTCACAGTGCTCCTTGGGATGTTTAAAGTTTGGGAAATCTTTTGTTATCCAAGTCCGGCTTTAAACTTCTCCACAACAGTATAACGGACCTGCCTGGTGTGTTCCTTGGTCTTCATGATGCTCTCTGCGCTTTAAACAGAACCCTGAGACTATCACAGAGCAGGTTGTTTATACGGAGACTTGATACACACAGGTGGATTATATTTATCATTATCAGTCATTTAGGACAACATTGGATCATTCAGAGATCCTCACTGAACATCTGGAGTGAGTTTGCTGCACTGAAAGTAAAGGGGCCGAATAATTTTGCATGCCACACTTTTCAGTTTCTTTTTTTTTTACAATAGTTTAAAATATCCAATAAATTTCGTTCCACCTCACAATTGTGTCCCACTTGTTGTTGATTCTTCACAAAAAAATTTAAATTTTATATCTTTATGTTTGAAGCCTGAAATGTGGCAAGGTTGAAAAGTTCAAGGGTGCCGAATACTTTCGCAAGGCACTGTATATGTTTAGAGGTTTATTAACTGTAATTTTCTGGAGGTGGATCCACTGGACCACCGTAGGCGATGGTGTAAGCCCACACCAGGGAGCAGAATCTAAGTAGGTCCCGGTATTCACCAGAGACCGCCGCAAAGCCGGATGGACTTGCTGTGGCGGGAGTCTACCAGGTCGCTTCCACTGGCGGAGCTTGCCTGTGGTGGCGGCCAAGGGTAGGCGAGGTCTGGAATCGGCAGGCAGGCTCATAGTCGGGGACAGGCAGGAGGTCAGGGCAGGCGGCTGAGGCCCGTGAACGTAGACAGGCAGAAGATCAGGGCTGGCGGCAAGGATCGTGGTCGGTAAACGTAGGCTCGAGGTTCGGTACACAGTAGGCAGGAATAGACAAGACTAGGAAGGCTTTTTCCAACAGGATATACACCAAGGATCTGGCGAGGGCCACCAGGAAGAGGCCGGACTTAAATAGGAGCAGGCCAATTACCGGCGCACTGTCCCTTTAAATTTCAAACTGCCGGCGCGCGCCCTAGGGGCGGAGCCATGTGCCGCGGGACGGAGACAGGCTGAGCAGGAGCGTGGCTGGGTAAGTGAACGCCGGCGGGGATCGGGGGGTGAGCGGACCCCGAACCCGACGTGCGGGACGGGGCTCCGCTAGGTGTCCGAGCACGGAAGCTCTCACGACCCGGGACAAGGGTCGCAGGGGCATCCGTGACATTAACATATTCACTAATTATGTTGCATGATTAGAGTTATTAAAGTCCTTTAAAAATTGATTACTATAATGTATTTATTGTCTGTTGGATTTTCTGTAATTCTGTAATAAGAATGAACTAATTGTAAAGTAAGTTAAAATGCACTATAGGACATAATGAATTCATCATTTTCATATGACTATTGCAAAGTTTTTATGCAGTGGTTAGAGTCCACTTATGAATGTATATTATATTATGGAATCCAATATATTATATTATGGGAGTATATTATATTATGTAATAAAAGATAGTGTTCCTGTACTGTAGCTGAAGTTCTTTGGTACCCAACTGTAGCCTAGATCACGCTTTGGACACCATAGGCTGAACCAGTAAGGCAATAGAAAATACTTTGATTCCAGGAAAAAATGTCCAGCGGATCATAGAAATGGCTACATTATTAGAAAATACATCCTCCACAGACAAATGCTACGCGTTTCGGAAAAGATCTTTGTTCACAGCTAATGGCATGATAGAAACCATATGATTAAAAGCAGTTTAAAACCAATCAGAATCTTGTACTAGCAGCAGAAACAAAAGAGCAAAAAAAACAAAAGAAAACTGTAAGAAACACTTCCGGGCTGTCTGTGACGTCACCATGCCTGGCAATGCATTGTGGGCATTGCCGAGCATGATGAGTGACAGTCGCCATGGAGACCAGTATACAGCAGCAATGCTGTGTATTGATATATATATTGTATCAGTGATCGAAAGATCTAAAGATCACTGATACAATTTTCCTGTGGGGAAACGTAAAAAAATCAAGTAAAACGAAAAATAAAATAAAAACACGTTTACCACCCTTTTTCACTTTCCAAATGTCCGTCGCCCCAAAAAAGATCAAAAATAACTAAAGTACATATATTTGGTATTGCCGCGTGCGTAAGGGACCTACCCTATAAATCTGTCATGTTAACCCACATGGTGAACGGTGTAAAAAAAATTAAAAAAAGTCACAGAATTGCGATGTTTGTTCATCCCGAAGCACATAAATTGGAATAAAAAGCAATCAAAAACTCATATAAACATCAAAGTGGTACCAATTAAAGCGTCAGTTCATCAAACAAAAGGGGTGATGTAAGGGAGTGGCACATGACTACTATGGTCAATCAGTGGCTGCAGTGGTGATGTCCCATTTGAAAAAAGACAGACTGGGGAGACCCAGTGTTGGTACAGAGGTTAGGAGAAAGGTGAGTATAGTTTATTTGAACTGCCTATCCTCACACAACATATTCATCCTCACACTATATATTGATAGTTTGATTTATTGGGCACAGGTACCTTATTATATTAATGTATTAATTGTTAAAATTACTGGACAATTTTTAGATAAAGCAGACACCTAAAACTTTTGTGTCTGAAACTTTAGCTTTTGTAGCAGTGGGACTTGGGCCGCTGTTGTTAACAGGCATTTAAAAGTAACCTGTCAGTTGGTTTATGTTGGCCTATATGAAAGCAGGATGTGATAGAGGGAGAGATGCTGAGTTCTCTCATATATAAGGTTTATAGGATTTGGAGCAGGAGTTAAAACTAGAGAAAATCTATGAACGTGAAACTAAAAGTCCTGCTTACCTTGCCTACATACAGTGATTAACAGTTTGCCCTGTACACACACTGATACAGGAAAAGCTATCAATCACTATATATAGGCGGGGGAAGTAGGACTCCTACTGTCACTTAAGGAGTCAGTTCAGGATTTTCACTGCTTTTCACTCCAAATCATGTAGACCTACATATGACAGAGCTCAGCTTCTTTTTCTCTGTCACATCCTGCTCTCAGATAGAGCAGCATAATCCACTTGACAAGTTCCCTTTATAGGTCTCTACTAGGTCCAATAGAGGTCTCACTACTACAAATGAGTAGCCATATTTAGATGTAGAAGGAATGAACCTGTCAGTCAGTACCCCTGAATCTTTAGCTTTATCAAGTTCTCTTTTCACAGCTCTACTGTTGGCACATAGAAAATAAGGTGAGGGACATCAGGGAGCATTTTAATTTTAGCCCCATTATAACACTTATTGAAAAAGTTCTATGCTCTCCTGAGAAGCTCTTCTTTTTACTTATAAAAGTACACTTGGCAAAGAACATCTCATAAGCAACTGGGGAGGTAGAATCTTGGTGCTGTGCACTTGGTTTAATTCTTTGGCCATGTTCCTGAGCAATCTGTAGTGAAGATAGCACACAGTGGCGGAACTACCGCCGAAGCAGGCAAAGCGACTGCTATGGGCCCGCTCTCATTGGGGGTGCTTGGGCCACACTGAACAGATATTTTATTTTCTATGTGGGCCGGGCCCTATCATATGATGCATCTCGTCACTAAAGGGCAACATTGCTACACAGGGCTGCTAAATAACAGCCCTCCTTTCTCTCTCCTCCATGCACTGTCCTGAAGCCTCCGGCTGCTGTAAGTGATGCAGGTCAGTGTCTGTGCACAGAGGTCAGGACGAGGAGGAGGGGGTTTGCACTGCCGGCTGAGAGCAGGACCCAACATGAAGCTTTTGCCATGTGGCCACTCCCTATGTCTTCCCAACACCTCTGGACCCCCTGGACTGCATGAGTAAGCCAGTTGCACGGCATAAAAGTAAGTGTATGTGTATATGGATGTGACTGTATGTATTTATGTGTGGTTAGATGTCTGTAATGTGTGTGTATGAATATATATTTGTGTGTGTTTATATGTAGTATCTACTTAAGTGATCAATATTCAGTGCATGGTAAATGGGGTGATGCTCCCACAACTTAAAAAAAAAAAATGGAGTAAAATCTATTGTGTAAATAAAGAATTGCAGTCCACTAATATCAGCAATATCAGTATGTGTCCAGCGTATGATTTGTGTATGCAGAATGTGTGCGGTGTTTGATTCGTGTATGTGGGATGTGTGCGGCATGTGATTAGTGTATGCAGGATGTATGTGGCGTGTGAATTGTGTATGCAGGATGTGTACAGCGTGTAATTTGTGTATACGGGATGTGTGCGGCTTGTAATTTGTGTATGCGGAATGTGTGCAGCATGTAATTTGTGGATGCGGAATGTGTGCAGCATGTAATTTGTGTATGCGGAATGTGTGCAGCATGTAATTTGTGTATGCGGAATGTGTGCAGCGTGTAATTTGTGTATGCGGGATGTGTGCAGCATGTATTTTGAATATGCGGGATGTGTGCAGCGTGTATTTTGTGTATGCGGAATGTGTGCAGCGTGTAATTTGTATATGCGGAATGTGTGCAGCGTGTAATTTGTGTATGCGGGATGTGTGCAGCATGTATTTTGAGTATGCGGGATGTGTGCAGCGTGTATTTTGTGTATGCAGGATGTGTGCGGCGTCTGATTGGTGTATGCAGGATGTGTCTGCCGTGTGATTGATGTATGCGGGATGTGTCTAGTTTACATTATATTTTCCATCATTCTCAATGGAACATGTATGTGATAAGAATTTTTTTTTTTTATGGAGTGGGGGTGGGGGTCAACTGAAAAGTTTGCCATTTCTAGTTACGCCCCTGATGGCACAGCTGCATACTCAAGGTCCTAAGGGGCATAGCTTTGTGAGATCCTGTAACTTTAGATTATTGCTACTTCCTCTTGTCATATAAATGCGTATCAGCTTTAAACATTACCCATGTAGGGAGAATTCTGATTTATACCTACATTTCTGCTACAGTTATTTTCAAAGTCTTTGAAGCAGTATGTGGTCCCATTGTACTGGTTGGCTGGTTTAGAAATAGAAGTGGGGTGCACTGACTGACCATAGACTAACGTCCACATGACAGTTGTCCTAGTAAAGTTGGGTCAGGCATTGAAAAGGACGCCATACTATCTTTTTTATAGAGATTAAAACACCTGGTTACGAAAAAGCCATAAAGCTTCATCTACACGGCAGAAATAAAATACCATTGGATTCTATTATATAATCTGACTGGTATTTTGCAATGCGAGGATTTTGCAGACAGTTTTCAGCGGGCCCACATAGAACAAAACTATAATCTGGCGTTTTCCAGCAGATTATAGAACATATTCTAAGTTTCTTGATTGGATTTCGGATTTGAAGCATGTTTTGCACATGCAGAGGATGGTTTTGTCTTCCTTTGTAGAAGACTTGAGAGACAGTAAGAACTGGATTATTAAATGTAGGCATAAAGCCTAGGAACTACTCTGCCTCACACCTCCATATGAAAGCCAAGCCTCTAGATTGTATAAAGAAAATCTAGCTTGTAGTGAATAAAAAGAGTAAAAAGTAAAAAAAAAAAAATCAGGGAATTTTCCTCACACAATAAAAATGAAAGCAACAATACTGTATATATGCACAGTTCACGTAGAAAAGAAATTGTGGTGATCCAACCGTGGAGGGACAGCTTGATTTGCCAACGTAACTACTTCTAACATGATGGATAGTACATTATTGTGCATGCATGTTGCAAGTGACCTAAATGCTGACATATTGATACTCCACAGGCACAATATACAGCTCCCTCTATGCGAAGGTAATTTATATTTTCTTGTAATTGCTTATTTTGGGCACACATGGGGATTATGTCATCTGTATTTGCAGATGTAGCAAACCTGATTCTTTAGAAGCACATTGTCTACCCTTTATATATCAATGTAATTCTTAAAGGGGTTGTCAAACTAAAGAAAAATATACAAAAAAAATAGGTCCTGACTGCATGAAATAATAAAATGTACTCACTTTGGCATTCACTGCCACTCCATAATTCAAGGTGCCAGTGGTGTCTCCAACATCTAGTCCTTCCTAGTGATGTGTGAGTTCTGCAGTCTATGAGTGACTTCAACAGTCATATGCAATGTTATCAACAACACTCAAGAAATGAATAGCACGTGAGCGGTAATGTCAATGGAATGTAGCCTTGAAGCCTTTGATTGGCTGCTATGATCAAATGCTGTTTGAAAAGACTAGAAGAAAAGAAAGACTGGAGACACTGCCAGAGCTTCAATGGGATTTTCTGATTGTTTTTATTCTGTTGCCTGTATATGGTTAGGGGGCGAGCCATTTTTCCTGAGCTCCTTTTAACAGCATTTAGAGAGATGCTTTACAATAGCTACATAGACATAGGAATCTGTGAACAGAAGCATACCCATTGACTCCTATTGGAGAGTTTTCTAGGTATGCTCTGTGACCTGGGAAGAAGTCACTGAGTAAGGAAAGGGTGAGTTGTGACTACCTCCTATTGTGGATGGTGGATCCTTTGTTAGCTACACATTGGTGTAATCCTGTCTGTGCTGATTATGAGGAGACTACTGAAACGTTTTCTCTACAGAACAGGAAATGTCAGACTATTATTAGGCCTAGTGGCCAAAATGAAAACTGCAGGTTTTCAGGATTTGTTTTTTAAATATACTGAGAGTGTTATAGAGAATTAAAAACATAACCGGAAATTCTTTAAAAATGTGTTTAACATAAAAATATGTGTTAAAAATATGTCATTTTCTAATTACACATTCCCTTTAAGGAGTGCGTGCCATTATTATCTCTTGATTATTTCTTTGCACACAAGAGTTGGAGTGCTGGGTACACTAACAAAGCCGTCCACTTTAATAGGTCTCATAGAAAAGTATTACCCACAATTTTTGGGGGTTTGATTTTTATTCGTTTAATTAAAAACTTACTGGTATACATGAGGATAAATTGATCCATTGTGGAAGCCTGTGGTAAAGAACCCGGTGGCTGAAGCATTATTATTTTACCTGTGAACCATTTGACTTTTTATTTAGGATCATTCATCCTTTTTATTGCTGTGTTATTATTTTGTTTTACTATTGGAGAATCTCATCAGTGTACAATCATTATTAATTTTGTTATAGATATTTGTCTTATATGGTTCCGGCATAATATATTGTTATGAATCAATACCATTTGGGAAATCTTTTCCTTGTATAAAGATTTTAGCTTTTTAACTATGTAATCAATTAACTGTAGTTTTCAGGTATTATGTGATGTGTATTCCAAAGTTATTGCACTTTGTTTTCTTTGTGTAAGTCTTCGGTGCTATTTTGGGGAATGTGATTTGCATTTTTCATGAGTGCCTGACTTTTTCTTCGTTGGTTTAATAGTCAGTGACAATGTAGCACATACAGAAATTCAACATTATTTGCAAAGGCTTGACTCATTTTACTATTAGCTGGTTCATCAGAGAACTATAAAAAAGAACAATGCAAGCAGAAATTATACACCAAGCGTGGATACACAGGCAAAATGCCAGGCCAGAGCATTGTAACTCATAGAATCCTATACTGATGAATGAACTATGTGAAAATCTTTCACAGAACCAATTTTACTCTATAGTAGATTGGAAAATAACGCTCCTACAATAAATTGCAATGGGGACTCTTACTCAAAAAAATCACATAAAATACGGACCCTGAAATATAAACATGTAACTATAAAACATAACTTTTAATTCAATTAAAAGACGGAACTTATCCTAACTATGTGACCCTACCAAACAGGGCACCCATTCTGAAAAAGGGCAACACTGCGCTGTCCTTACCGGCCCTAAATTGCCCCTACACTACACTGTATTAAAAAAAGCATAACTATGATAATACAGAGTGAGAACTATACTACACATGTATGTACATGCAAGCACTGATTATACATTATTTAGCCTGTAAAAATGTTCCTACTGGAGGTTCTGTTAAAGTGGTTGTCCACTTCTGAACGGCGACGTAAGGTAGTGACACAAGGGGACATATGTATGAAAACTGTCTAGGTCTCAAACTCACTTTGTTGTCCATTGAAACCAATCAGAGCGCCCCGTGCATTTCCAGATAGTGCTCTGGAAAAATGAGAGGGGTGCTCTGATTAGTTGCTGTGGGCAACAAAGTGAGTTTAGACCTAGACATTTTTCATACATGTGGCCCAGGATGTTCCAACTGCTGCTGATAAAAGAAAACAGAGGACCAGAGAGAGATGCCTGCAGAGGCACCGCCAGAATGGAAGTGAAGAGGGAAATGAGTATTTTTATTTTTTTTTTAATTTAGGCAGCAGTACTCTTTTTTTAAAATCAAATGGATAACCTTGTTAAGTGTCTTGGAATATCACATGATAAATTAGTAACAGTTGTGAAGCACTGGTATTATTGTGTGTACAAAAATATAGCAATGCCATTTGTCTTCCATATTTATTTTGCTCTTATCTAAGAGCTATAACTTCTTTTTTACTGATTTTTACTCTACTTGTCTCCTGCTCAACAGAAATCAACAATGATGCATTAGCAAAATCCAGATAAATTTGAACTCAGTTGTACAGTCAAAGGTTACAGTAATTTCAGCTATCTGTGCTCCCTGCTATTAACTGAATATGCCTATAAACCCTGATGCACTCACTACATCAATTATTTATCTACAGAGTACTTCTACCTGTTTCCCTCTCAATACTTCTTAGGGAACAGCATTAAAATGCCGAGGGGGGAGATAATTCGCATGTCACTTTCTAGCGGCGTATACGCGCCGCTAGCAGTGATTCTCTATGGGCCGGCGAGGTGCCGGCCCCCCTCCTCCCTCCCCCGCCCCGCCCCCGTCCACACGGCGTAACTGTGGGGCGTAATTACGTCCCGCAGTTAAGCCGTGTGAACATAGCCTTAAATAGAACAAATTCAACAATAATCCCAGTCAGTAAACAGAGAGGAGGAAACGATGCTAAACGAAAAAGTCGCATGATTGGGAAAAAATAATGTGTAATGGTTGCTGGAGATCAATTCAAAGGTTCACTTACTTTTTCACTCTGCACAATATATGTTTACCTAATGTGCTCAATGCATTCATGGACAGTAGTTATCAGATTACTTAGACTGTATTTTTCTATAATTGTGATCATGGGGTAACAATCAGACCACATTTTATTAGAAATCAATACAGAAATCCTGGTAATCCCAAAGAGTTCAATTATTTGTTTCTGAAGCTATTAAAACATAAAGATAATAAAGGCAAATGCCCAGGGAAATGTATTGTGAGTCATAAAAGGCCATATCAAGTATGGTGCAGCCTCAGTACTAAATGAGGTACTGCAGTACATAAAGATGATTAACTCTAGCTGTCGTTAGAGACAGTCAGGTTTTTTCAAAATCCTCTCACTAAACAACTATAAGGTTATGCTTACACGTTGGATTTTTCACAATCAGCCTCTAGAATCTGTACCCCTCCATGAAGATTTTAGAAGCATGGGCTAATTATGCCTCCACTTTTTTAATTGCTTCTGATTTTCTTGCTTTGTCACCCCCTGGCGAACCTTGCGGTGAAGCGCCGGGTGGATTCTTTCTGCACATTTTCTTGATCTGTATCCCCTTATTATCTCTGAATTCTTTATGCTTTTACCCAGTGATTGTTTATTTGTTGGTACAATTTACATACACTGGGTGTTTTTTCCTATTATTTATTACATTTACAATTGTCTGGTCTGCTGCTGATTTTATACAGTTTGTTCATTTTGGGATACTATCTATAGGTGTTTTGGCACTGTCTTGCATGTTTTGTTTTATGTATATGTTTTTATGCTTATTGCTTTATTATATGGTGTTCTTATACAATGGGGTATCATTATTGACTCTTTTGGTGTTATGTTTTGGTTATTTAAAGGGGTTTTGCCATGATGTAATGTTGACGTGGGATCCTCCAAAACGGGTATTTAATCACTTTTCCAAATATATGTGATTACAAAAATTGCAGCCTGAGAGAGCTACAGGCTGCCTTACCTGCCCTTAGTTACTTAAAAGCTTCTATTAGATACGACCTGACAAGAGCTGCTGGCCGGGCTTGAGCAGAGAACACTTCTTATCTGATGAAAGGGAGCTGAAGAAGCTTTCAAGGCACCGGGTAGAAATATGTTGTCTTTTGTATACAGAATTTACTAGTTGTAGTGTGAGTATCTGAGTAGATCCCTGCTTTATCGGATGACAGGGAACATGAAGAAGCTTTCAAGCTGCTGTGCAGAAAAGGTGTTGTCTTTTGTATACAGAATCCACTAGTTGTAGTTTGATTATTTGAGTGAACATTTCACACAATCCCTTCTGTGCTCTGGCTGTGTCTCTCTCTCTCTCTTAGCTTGTTTACATTTGCTTTTTAGCAGATAAGGCACCTCCTGGCAAAACCCCTTCAACCCTTTTGTTTGCAATATTTGGTTTAATTAGCCTTTTTATATTGGTTTGTATAACTGTTCAGCATGAGACCACATGAAATGAAATTGGCTATGTATACATTAGCCTGCAAGGAAATTTTGCATTGTTAAGTAAAATTTCACAAAGTAAGCTAGAAAAGGCAATGAGAAATGATGATGTTGAAGCTTGTTATAGATTTAACAGGTGTGACTGAGACTTCAGAAAAACTCAATACCCTATGTACTTTTCATTGTCTTTTACAGGTACAATACAGCAATAGGAAACTTATATGCTGTACAACAAGCATTCATCCATCATGTCAATTTAAGAATGAATGCTAAGCAAACAAGGCACTTGAAAGCACCACTAGTTTAATTGATTTCCATTATGTTTGCAGTGCTTAATGGATGTAAATGGTGTTGTTGAGGCAATATTTTTAAATGCATTTTGGAGCTATAAAGAATTGCAGCTATAAAGAACTGTAGATTACGTTAATCTGCGGCTTGTTGAATTCATTCTCTGCAACCAACTCTAATCTTAGACTCAAATATTTGGCTCCAGATCTTAAAACAGAAATCAGTGAATACATCTGGATTACCCAGCAGTGAATAGAAATGGATGAAAGAGCTTGACTGACAACTAAACAACAAAAAAAGGAGTAAAATTATAATGTCTATTGAAAAGGATTCCACAAGGAGGTAATTCTGCAGTGAGCCACCTGGTACTTTGTCTTTAGTTCATATGGTCTAGTCCGCTGGTTTTGCAACCTTCAGGGGTGAAATTATTCTGGATCCATGATCCGATTTGTGGGAATATGGTTTAGAGTCCAAAGCTTTTGCCCTTGATAGGATGTGCAGTATAGCAGTGTACCATACGTTTTAAGGCGAAGATCCAAAGTGAGACGGTGTTTGAAATCATAGGAATCAATTCAGTGTGCGGGATAGCAATGTACCATAAATTTTAAAGTGAAGATCCAAGGTGAGATGGTGTTAAGAACAATAGGAATCCATGTAGTGCTGTGGTGGCTCCCTGCTCAAAGTGTTCTCTATGGCAACCGATGTGGATAAGCAGTCTAGTCATACGTAATGTTTCAGTTCTCCCGAGCCTTTATTAAGAGTGTGTGCTGGGATATGAAGGACAAAACTCTGCTTCAGGCACCCTTCCTTCATATCCTAGCACAAACTCAGGAGAACCAAAATGTCATGTATGGCTAAACTGCTTATACACCCGGTCGCCATAGAGAACACTCTGAGCAGGGAGCCACCACAGCACTATATGGATTCCTAACACCGTCTCACCTTGGATCTTCGTCTCACCTTTGGATCTTAAAATGCATGGTACACTGCTATATTGCACATCCTATCATTGCAAAGACTTTGGACTCTAAACCATATTCCCGAAAAATTTTTTCCCAGAATAACCTCCTTAATTAAAAACCAGGGACCAACCCAAAAAAAAGCGCAAATAAAAAGGAGCTCATTACAGAATTACTCCTTGTGGAATCCTTTTCTATGGATCTCATAATTAAATTTTTTTTGTTTATTTTTTTTAGCCAATCATTGTCAATTAAGCTTTTTCATAACCATTTTACCCTTTTTTTGGTCTGTGGATTTATCATTTTCAAATGGGCCACTATTGTTTGGACTCTATCCACAGAGCACTTATTCCTTTTCCCTTTGAGGTGTGCAATCCAAATTATTGCAATTTACCACGGAAAAAACGAGATTAAATTTTCGGGAAGAAGGGGGCTAAAAAAAGGGAAAACTTTGAAGTTTAAAATTAAATTTTTTAGAAAATGCCAATCTTTAAACTTGTAGTCCTTTCGTCTCTTCTCAAAATTTTTTATTAATTTTTTTCCCCCAAGAGTTTGTAAATTTTTCCAAATTCTTACTGTGCAAAAGGGGTTTTTCTTAATTTTTAGATACATTTATAAAAATATATTTTTATTCATTAAATTTACTTCTTTTTTCCATGAAAAATTATTATTTTTCATATTGTTTTTTTAGTAAAAGTAGAATTTTTTTTACTGCATTTTTAAAAGTAAAAAAAAGGTTCAAAAAAAAAAAGCATTTAACCCAACGTAGTTTTTTTTTCCATTATGAAAAATTTAGAGCTGTGTATTTTTATACTTTCTTTAGCAGTTAGGTAAATCCATATTACACTTTTTCAAATAAAAATTAAAAAAAATTTTGGGTTTTTAAAGGGGGCCATTTCCCCGCAAACGGCCCCCTTTTTTTGCAAAGAGTCAAAAGGGTTTCAATTTTTTAAAGTGTTTAAATTTTTTTCAAGTTATGGATTGGTAAATAATCTACAAAAAAAGTGAAGCAGGTTTGTAAATACATTGCAATAGTTTTATACCTACAGCAAAATAAAGCCCTGAGACAAAAATATTACCTGGGGTTTGTTCACACCAAACTTTTTCTATTGGAAAAAAACCAAAGTAACTCTTGGGGAAATAGAGGGGAACCTGGGTTTTGATGAAATTTTTTACTTAACAAGGCGGATTTCCCCTATTACGGGATTTGCCCCTTAAATGGGGCAAAAACCCCTCCCTCCCTTTTCCAACACGATCCCACGGGATCCACTCAAAAAAAGAACATTTCTCAATTTTTTCTTAATCCTTTGGGGAAAATCTCAATGTATTCACTGGGGGAACCAATGGGCTGGGCCTTCAAATGTATCGCTGTCAATTTATATATTTTCCCAAAAACCTATCAGAATTTCCCCGTGTACCCTCTTTAAAAACCCTTCTAAATTTTTAACCCTTCTGGATTAATTTGATTTTTTAAATAATTTTATATATATATATTATTTAAAAATATATTTTAAAAATATATATATATTATTATATTATATATATATTATAATATAATATTTGTGGTTTTTTTGTATACTAATTTTTATTTTAAAAATTTAAAATTTTTGATTTTTTAGGTACGTAAAATTTTGATTTTCTTGAGTATTTTGTTCTTTACATTCCCCCTTTTTTGGTGTTGCCCTTGGGGGAATGGTTTTTTAACTCTTTTATAGCTGTTTTTCGTAGTTTGTGGTTATAAAAAATGTGTTATTTTTGTGATTTATTTTTTTTTAATTTTTGTCTGGTTTAATTATACCTGTAATAGTATCACATAGTCCCAGCTCATTAACACTTTTCTGGCTTACTAGAATGGGTCAAAAGTTTCAAAATGACCAACCAATTTCTTTAGAATTTTTCAACATTTAATTGGGTTAATTTTAAGTGGGGGGAAAAACAAGAAAAAAAATTTAAAATTTTTTCCCGAATTATGAAAATGCTGTCGCTTTTTAACAAATTACAAACGGGGGTTTTGTAAAGACTACTTTCACCCCCATATCCTAGGTGTGACTGTCCAAAATGGGGTCTCAAGGAAGCAGGGGAAATTTTAGTTGTGAAAAATTAATGCAAACTTTAGGGTATTGAATAATGTATTGTACTGTTTAACAAATACCTTCCTTTTTTGTAGTGTTTTAAAATTCAAAAATAAAACGGCCCTTTATAAATTTCTATGAAAAAAAAAATTTAAACATCACACTTTCTTTTAAATTTAATATTGCATTTTTAAAACATTAACATGGTTTATCAAGAAAAAAAGGCCCGGGTTTTAAGAATTTTGTATAAACTTTTGTTTTTGCTAATATTTTAAATTTTTGGTTTAAAAAAAAATTAGGGTTTCTTCATGTAAGGGTTCTGGTTATAATCATAACATTGCAAATAAAAATTAAATGTTGGGTTTCCCCATTAAAATCCTAGGGAATGCCTTTTTTTCAAATTTTAAGATCCCAGGGCTAATACTGCAAATTTTAAAAATTTTTTAAATGTAAAGTCAAAATTTTACTTAAAAATTTCTGCCCAAAATTTTCCCCAATATGTTATTTTTTATTTTACTTTGGGGTAAAGAGGGTACAAAAGTTGTAGTTGCACACCAAACCCTTTAAATTTTTTTTCCCCTAAGCAGACACCATATTATAAAAGCTTGATTTTTTGGGGTTTCCCGTGTTTTCATACGCAATCCCCAACAGAAACTTTTTGGCCTTTAGTAGGGGGTTTATTTAAATTTTGTAAATCATATAGCTAAGATTTAAGTTGGAGCTTCTTTGATTACTAAAAAGGGCTGTTTGGGAAGGGCCCCACCCGCCCTGGTTTTCCCCCCCGGGGCGGGTTTTTTCCTCCCGGTTCGGGAAAAACCCTAGAACATGTTTTTTTTGAACCCAATTTTCACGGGAAAAATAAATGTGAAAGAAGAGCTTTTCTCCACAAAAACCAAAAGCACCGGGCCCAAAAACCGACAAAAAACCTCGGGATTTCCGACCGGGATTTGGGCTGTGGTGAAAAAGGCCCCTTATGGCTTTAAAAAGAAAATTTTTCCCTTTTTGAAAGTTTTACCGTTACAAAAAGGCCGTTTCCCCCTTTTTTTTTTTCTTCCTTTTCAAAGCAAACTATTGGGGGGTAATGGGAAAATAAAAGAGTTAAAAAGTTTACAATTGACTGGCACCACCTCGGGGGTGGGGGTTCAAAAAGGGGCTCCAATTCAGATGTAATTTAGGGTTTTTGGGGGTATATTACCAAAAAGGGGTTTTACTTGTTCTCAAAAATGTTAACAAAGTTTTTGGGGAGGGGAAAAGTCAAAGCCCAAACTATATCCGGGGTATTCAATAAAAAGCATTATCTTTCCGACCCCCCCCTTTCAAGGTCCAGGGTCTAGTTAATCTTTACTCCCTTTTTAAAATTTGGGGGTCAAAATTTCTTTGGGAATTTTTGACTTCTGTAGTTTCTTTTCCCCGTCACCCTGACATCGCCCTTTTAAATGTTTTTCCAACCAACACAGAAAATCCAAAAATGGGATTTATTTATATAATTTCAAAACATAAACTACATGAACATGCAAGTCAGCATGGGGCAGAACTAAACGGGTTGGAATGGGTGGGACGTCAAGGGATCTGGGGCCATGTCGACTAAAACCCCAGTTCAAATCCAGGGGAAGGGCCATACGGGAAACACAACAACTATTCCCAAAAATCTCAATTAATTTAAGGGCGAAAAAATTTGGGGGGGAAGGGGATTTCTTGGGGTTTTTTGGGCATGCCTTAACCAAAAAAAGTTTGAAATTTTTCCGTCATTTACATTTTCATTGCCCTTTAAGGAAAATCCCCCTATCCGTCCCCCAAAACAAAACTCTTTTATTTAAATTTATCTGCAAGAATGGATTTATACCCAAATTTGGGTGAAGTCGTTTCAATGGATTAAATTGGGGCCAAGGGAATTTTCACCCAAAGCTTTTCCAAGCCATTTTCGCTCCACTTTCCCGCTTGTGTTTTTTTCACAATGGTTCTTTTGTTTTTCTGATGTTTTTTCCCTACAAAGAAAAATTTTATCCTTCAAAGAAACAAAAGGCTTAACTTATACAAAAACACAACCTTTTGCTAATCAGCTGAGGTCTAATTCAATTTCTGCCATGTAAATTAAGCCTTTTTTTCTAAAAGCAAATTTGTTCCCAAACCTCGTATCAGGCGTTTTCTTTTAATTTTTTTTAAGGGGTATACAGTATGTCTGGTAAAACCCCGGTTTAATTTTTAGTGAGCTTATGTTCAATCCACATCTGGAATTTTTAAATTTTTTAAAAATTTCAGTGGGGACGAAAAGTATTTAACCCCTTTTTTAAAATTTTTTTCCCCTTTCTTTTATTGCAGGCAATTTTGGGAAATCCAAATAGTTCTTTTTTTTCTCATTAATTA